>LPNX011164144.1:46368-149125 GCA_001517045.1 Pseudotsuga menziesii | reverse complement strand
ACATGTCACACATTATTTGTATCTCACCCA
This sequence comes from Pseudotsuga menziesii, assembly GCA_001517045.1. NCBI lineage: Eukaryota > Viridiplantae > Streptophyta > Pinopsida > Pinales > Pinaceae > Pseudotsuga > Pseudotsuga menziesii. Next base: position 149,095 of record LPNX011164144.1, on the reverse strand, counting down.
TTGATGGGAACCATATTAATACAAAAACCAAAAGCCACCATGCCCCAGCCTTGGAAGCACCACCTCTACACAGCAAATCCTATGATGTCCGTCAGCCATACATTGAGCTCCTGCCCTCACACATCAGGGGGCAATCTGTTAACCCAAAAATCCCCCACTCAGCTCTCAATGGCCTACACCACCCAAGGACACCACCTCCTGACCCTCATATCACTCCATTAGACCCCCACACCCTCAAAATAGCTAAAGGATGAAGAAAAGGGCTTAAAAACCCCAAAAAGGAGCCCAAAATAGTCTCCTAGGAGCTAAAACCCCCCAAAAGGGGCTAAAACCCTAAAAGGAGCTAAAGTTAGGGCAAAAGGGGCTAAAATCCCCAAAAAGGGGCTAAAGCCCTGACCAAGGGCTTAAAACCCTAAAACCCCTTGAAAAAACTATAAAAGGAGGGTGGGGGGTCACTCTCAAACAACTTCTCCCTTGCATACTGTTATGTTTCCTGTGGATGCCTTGAGACACCTTTGCCTCTCAAGCCACCCACACTCCCTCTCCTCCATTTCCATTGAGCCAAAGCTCCCCATCCAAGAGAGGTGCTTCCACAAGCTAGGGCATGGTGGCCCATTTCCACCAGAGAAGGTATAGCTTGTCTTTCATGTCTTGTTTATTTGTTTTATTTGCTTTCTAACCCTTGTTTCCATTTGCAGGTTTTATGTTTAACATTGTTTTGCAGGTTTTACTGTAGCTTAGGAATTGTTTGCAGGTCTTTAGAGGCAGAACCCTAACTTGTGGTTGCAGAGGGGTTCACCATTGCTTCTCTCTTATTTCTGTTCGTAGCTTAGTTTACTGGTCTGTTCATTTTCGTTTCCATTTTTATTTTCTGCATTTACCCACTAGAAGGAACCTACCCTTCTGTCCTATATACAGAAGGGAGCCATTCCTGCCCCTGTAGCAAGGAGAAATCCTTGCTACAGGAAGCATAACCATTAAAATTAAAAAGAGATGTTAGGAGATTTAAGATCTACCAATGTGTGGATTCAAGAAGAGAATCAACACTTGAAAGACAAAATCATAGAAATGGAAAGGACCTTGCAAAATGCGACCTTTGTAAATAAGAAACTTGTTGAATGTGGAGAATCTTTCGTTATTGTTATGGCAGATTAAAAAAAGAGAAAAAACTATCTCTTGCAACTTGGGGGGGTTAATTGTAATAGGTCCCTAGTTTTGACTTGGAATGTATTAATCAAAATTGTGTAAATGATGTAAATATTCTATTAAGGATTCCTAGTGTGGAAATCAAGGCCAAGGCCCGACTAGTGAATGACTAGGCATGTATGATGTAAGTATTGTTATTTGGATTGCATGGTTGGCTTGTCATGCTAACTTGATATATATGTGAATATTGTGTTGCATAAATAATAAAATGGTACAAGATGGATGTGTAAAGAGTACTAGAGGGGCTATTATTCCACTAGATTGTGAAATTTCATGGCTTTGATACCATGTGGAATTTTACAGGTAGATCTTGATACAAAAAAATTCCCAGAAATATGCACAAGAAAAATAGAGAGAAGAATAGTGAGACTAAACACAAGAGAATTGAAGAATAATTAGAGTATATTCCATTGCATTATGATTCACCATAGTGTACGTAAATAATACATCCTCAAGAGACAAAATCAAATTTCCAAAGATGCAACTCAAGCTAGCTCATAAAGAAGGATTAATAAAATATGAAAAAACCCTGAGGTTACATAAAACACTTTCCAAAACACTCCAAAATATCACGAACTGGATAAACCATGAGTGAGGTGTGATGAGTGATGGAAAATATTTATAATCATGGAAATTGGAGATAAAATAATTGAGGATGGATTGGCCACAAAAGATAGTAGTTTCCTAGTTGACTAGCTTTACCCTTATCCACTGAAAAGTAGAAAAAACAGGCTAAAAGAAGTCTAAAGCCAAAATGTGCCCTTGCAATTATGGAAAGTCATAAAAGCAACTGAATCTTATCCAAAATATTATCTAGGTGCACCCGATAGGCTAATTATGGAAAGTGGTGGTCAAATATGACAAAAGATGGCCAACTACCTAGTCTACACCTAGGAAATTAATAAAAAATGACTAATGAATTATATCCTAACTATGGAGCGGTTATTTTAATGTTTTAACACCCCCAATTAAGATTGAATTTATGGTGAAATATCTGAAAAATGTCATAGATATAGGGCCTAACAACAAGGCTATGGTCACCCTTCATGATTTATTTGTCCAAAAAACCGAGGAAAGAGGCAAAACCACATGGCGAATATCCTCCCTAAAAAAAGGACATGGCACTAAAATGAAAAAAATGTATTTACTATATCTTTTTCTTCACTTGGATGAGTTGATTGAAGTCACCCTTTGCAATTTATTTGTCCGAAAAACCAAGGAAAGAGGAAAAACCACATGGAAAAAATCCTCCCTAAAAAAGGGACATGGCACTGAAATGAACAAAATGTATTTACAATATATTTTTCTTAACTTGGATGAGTTGATTGAACTGCTTCTTCATGAAATACTTGGTGAATAAGTTGTGAAGTCTATGATCATGCACTATAGCATCAATGTAGTCTATGTGAACAAAATGTGCAGAGGCCCCTTCAAACTCATCATCTGATGATGGAGGAGCATCATATGAATGCTTATTACTGCCAAAATACTCTGATTTGAATACATAATTAGTAACAAAATAGAGATATGTGCAAAATCCTTCCCAAAGAGTATCAAAAGACTCAACATAATCGGCTTCTTGTATATCTGCAAAATGGTGATCCAAACCATATATTTTCTTTCCAAACTAATGTAGCACCTTCCCAAATCTGAAATGAATCCTACAAGACTATGAAATATCATAATTGGTGTCATATAAGGCAGAAAAAACTAGAGGTATAGTGTCTCCATGAGTATATAATACCATAGTAGGAAAAGGGTGTGCAACTAGGTAAAATTGATAGGTGAGCAAATCTGAATATTTTATGGACTTGAAATCTAGACCATAGGTGTTTAGATCATACCCAAATATGTATAACATAATTCCATTGGTTACCAGTGACATGGTTGAAAAACCAATAAAAGATAAACAAGACTTGAACCCAACAAAAACAAGTGACACTGAATAGGAATCCAAGGAGGAATCTACTAGTGAACTTGGGGTTTGTATAGTCTTATGAGTATTCAATGGATGGGTAGATAATATGGATGGTTTCATAAACTGCATATTATCCTAAAAATTTACTTCTAAATTAGAATCAAAATCACTTGAGCGGAGTGAGAAAGAGACAGATAAATACAAGTTAGGAACTACTGAAAAAACACAGGTATTGGAAGATGGCTCTAGTGAACTGATAGGTGACTTATCCAAGGAATACAATGATATGTCTGATTCAAACATATCAGAATGTGAATATAAATCATATCCTTGGGAAAAGGGTTCAATTCTCGCATTCAAATCATAACTATTATTACCTTGGTATTGTGCATTGTGATGGTGATCTAGGGATTTGACATGCTTCTCAGGTTCATTCTTTCTTGCAAAGTATGGAACATTAATGTTATGTTTCTCAAGAAATTGAGCCATGATTTCCATTTTCTTCTTGAAACAATTTTTCTCAGAGTGAAAACTTTTTCTTCAATAGGAACACTTGGAGAGCCTTTTCTTCTTATTCTTCTTCATGGAATTTGAACTTGCATCAGTAGAATTGAAACCTTCAACTTCATCATCTAACTTTCGATTCTTCTCTTTCACTTTTTGCTTCCCTCTTGAATTGGAATTCTTTCTTCCTTGCACTTCAAGCAAATGGTATTTTCCTCTGTAAGTTTTGAGAGCTCCCATTTGAACCAACTTGTGTTTCTCTTTAGTTAGATAATCAATGAATGCACTTAAATGAGGCATTTTCCAATTCGGAATAACAAGTGTGGTAGCATGGAAAGTTAACACAAAAACTGAGTATTCTAGAACTTAGAACCAATTTTGAGAGGAAGGAAAGGATCAATTGATCTTCTTTCTTCTCAATACCACATTGCTTGAGAAAAATAACAAGTACTTGAACTTGGTGAATAATTATTCCATGGATTCGAAATTGCTTGGACACAATGATATTAACTCATTCTCTAATTGATGCATTTTGATCTCGTATTTTACTCCAAAGAGAGACTCAAGTTTGTTCCACACTTGATTTGGAGTTTTCAATCCATCAATATGAAAAAGAATATTTGGAGAAATAGATAGACAAAGCAATCCATAGGCTTCATCCATTCTATTATGCCACTTTTCTTTCTCAACAACAACATTTGGATTATTCTCTAAAGCCATAGTAACTTTGTAGAGACCCTTAGTTCACAATATAATTCCAATATTAGATTTCCATTCATGACAAATGAAGGGAGTTAGAATAACAGTTGAAGAAAGGTCCATGCTTTGTTGTTGCGCTCCTAGTGAAACTCTCTGTAACCTACACAAAAAATCAGAAGAAATACTTTGTAAGCTCAATCAAGATCTTCTTCAGAGAGAGATCGGATTCCTGGTGCACACTTATACCATGTGAAATTTCATGGATCTGATACCATGTGGAATTTTATAGGTAGATCATGACATAAATATTTCTCACAGATATGCACAGGAAAAAAAGAGAGAAGAATAGTGAGACTAAACAAAAGATAATTGCAGAATAATTGGAGTATATTCCATTGTATTATGCCCCACAATAGTTTACATAAATAATACATCCTCAAAAGACAAAATAACATTTCCAAAGAGGCAACTCAAGCTAGCTAAAAAACAAGCTTCCTAAAATATGAAAAAGCCCCAAGGCGACAAAAAACACTTTCCAAATCACTCCAAAATCCCATGAATTGGCTAAAGAATGAGTGAGATGTGATGATTGATGGAAAATATTTCCAATCATGGAAACTAGAGAGAAAATCATGGAGGATGGATTGGCCACAAAAGATAGTAGTTTCCTAGTTAACTAGCTTTACCCTTATCCATTGAAAAGCAAAAAAATAAGGCTAAAAGAAGGAATGCACCCTTGCCATTTTGGATAGTCATAAAAGCATCAGAATCTTATCCAAAATCTTATCTAGGTGCACCCCATAGGATAATGATGACAAGGGGTGGTCAAATATGACAAAATATGGGCAACGACCTAGCCTACACATAGGAAATTAATAAAAATGACTAAGGAATTATCTCCTAAGTATAGAGTGGGTTTTTAATGTTCTAACATAGAGGGGGGAAGGAAAGGGGGCATGTGGGAAACTAAATCCTTTGCTTCCAAGTTTCAACCTTAGAACTCATCCAAATTATGGCATGTGCTTTGAACATGACAATTACCTCATTTTGACTATTGAACCCAATCATTTAATGCATGTGTGAGGTTGATGGGAAAAGTCACCTCATGCAGTTATTGAAGCATGGGACTAAATGCACTTTTGTGGTAGTTATGTCAAAAGTTAGAAGTAATTATGCATTTGTCAAGAGTCCTTTATTATATAGTCAAAATCTATGTTTTCTTTTCACTATTAGCTCATTTCCTATGGATTCAACCCTCATCATATTCATTCTTTTCATGTAGATATACACTATGTATATATCCTTGCAGTTGTTAATGATGATCACTAGATTGTGTGTAACACATAAATTTGAATTTAGAGCCATGCCTACAGATTTGAAGGGAGAAAGAGATGGTTGTAGGTGACCATAGAGGTTGGGAAAGCTAGGAACTATAGATTGATTTTTTCTACTCACAAATTCTCGAGGAGCCATGAATTGAAGCTACAAGTGGTTCTCCAACAACGCATATTGGATTGGACTCCTTCTATGCACACATTAGAAGCACTTGGAATGGATCACCCAAGAGAGTTTGGGATCAATGAAGGGGATGCTTGAGCCCAAAAGGGTGTTGTGCAGGGTAAGTATTATGGGATCCGAGGATGTGATGGTTGAGAGAGATCCCTGTAGAGATTTCTTTGATCATTTTTCTAAGCATAGAGTGTAGAACAAGTTTTGGTCTGAGAGAGAGAAACCTGTTGGCATTTCCTTCCCTCTGTTGGCCTCATATCCTATCTCGGAGGTGGCCTCTCAGTAGAAATAGTATATGATAGACATAGTGCTTATAACTGGGAGTAAAATCACTCTTACATAGCTCGTTTTTTTTATTTTCATTGTTTTAAATATAAGTATTCTCTTGTATTTGAATATGCAATGTTTATGATTAGTGCATGTGATGATTATGTTGGTAAATTCATGTTATATGTATGTGGATAAAGTTTATTCCACTATTTATTTTCATTATACTTTTGCACAAAACATTTAAATGTTATAAATTTGTAATATAAATATGGGGTAAATTTTAGAAGCCCATGGTCAATTAATGTCCCCTCTCGCTGGTTGGATTGTATGAAGGGGATGTTAAATTAATTCAAATAGATGATTGATAAGAATAAATGCACACTCAAATGATGGGTCAATAGAATCAATAGTTTATAAATAAGGGGGAGACATTCAACAAGTTACAAGTAGCCCAAAATTGGTGTTTTTACGGAGGTTTAGGGACTAAGATATGCCCGGGAAAACATGAACTTATCCATATTACTCTTTTATTGTTGTTTTAAATAAATGTAATTCTTATAAATGCCAATAAAATAATTATTTAAGGTTATTTCAAATTATATATCCTCTCAGAATTGGATGTGATGGTGCTATGGACTCAATTACACCCAAAACTATTGTTATTGTGCACATAATTAATGCTTTAAGAGAGCCTAGATGTGGTTTATGATCTTCATCTTCACTATTGAATTGTATAGAGTCATAGAAAACCAACTAATACCCCTTTAGCATTACTTGAAATCCCAAAAAATGATCATATTTCCTTGGATAGTCCATTGACCTTCTTGGCATATTTTAGTCGACATACATACCAAATGTGTGATAACAAGCCCCACCTTAAAATGACTAAACTAGGCCAAACTTTAGATATTTCGATTAGTCTTCATAATAAAGTATCTCGTTAAAAATATATGCAAAAAATATTGATATCATATTCGCAAAAAAAAGTAGAGGGATCTACATTGTACATGCTCAATACAAAATACTTTTATCAAATTATTTTAAAACTAATCCTCCATAAAATATAAACAATTCCTTATTGATTTTCACCTCCAAACCATTTCTAGTGAATGACCAACTAAATGTTTTAGTATGTGTATTAAACACATAATCTTAAACAATATTTATGTATTACAAAATGGACATTGTTTCCATAGTTTATAATGGAAACTTTTGTGATGTCCTAAATTTTTCATTGGGTCACAATGGCCAAATCACATTTTCCATCTTCATGAAAGTTGTCAAATGGATACTAAAAGTCAAATAATTGCCGAGGAAAAGCACTAGTTTCCTAGGTTGAGGGTGGAAGCTTTGAGATTTGGAATAAGGGGGATAATAAATGATGTTTAGACATTAGAAGGTGATAAATATTTAATAATTTATCTTATTAAATAAATACAAGTGAAAATGGAAGTGGCAATAAAGCATGAAGACACATGGAGACTATGGGGCCCACACTAGCTAGAATTCCTATGTTAAATGGTATCTTTCTCTTGCAAATTCAAATATATGGGAATCCTAATGTTTTGGATGGATTATAAGGTTAATATACTTGTCCATATACTTCATAGGTCTAATTTGGGATGAATTGTAACTTACATGGGAGAGGAAGAGCCAAATGGGAGTTTCATGGACACTTGGCTAGATTCCCCTTACATTTATGACATCTATGACACTAATTATGGAGATTCTAAGACAGTTATGACACAAATCAGATATGAAGGATAACATACTGACATACTGACATGTCAGGACTGAATAGATCATCTTAGAGGTCGAATTTGGAAGTTGGAAAAGGCCAAGAGGCTACTACTCAAATTTGGGAGAAGAGGGAAGGTGAAGAGAGAGGCCACATGGCATAGCATGAGTAGCCACACCAATTCGACTTGGATTTGTTTTATGGATGGATTTGGAACCTTATAAGACTAATAATGTTTATAAAATACAGGGATCAGCCATGAGAAGAAGCTTTTGATCATTTGTGAAATTGTCATTTGTGAATTGTGAGAACTAGTGGATGACTAGTTTTCTTGCTTAAGCCAATTACGAGGGTGAAAGATTCCCATCCTAGTTGGTGTTTGGAAAGGCCAATAAGGTATTTCATGGATATTTAATGGAGTATTATTTGCAGGTGCAAGCTATAGGAATTTCATGGACATCTCAATATCAGCTTGTTCTTCCATTCATCTCAAGTTTTATCACCATTTCTCAGCTCTCTGAAGTGAGGCGCACTTGGTGAGATATTCATATCTTTGAGGGAGATTCTCTTGCTCTAGTATTTTGTATTCTGATGTAAATTCTCTGTTATTTAATTTCAGAAATCTCTCAGTCCGAAAATCCAATATATCTCATGTATTATTGTCCAATATTGAAGAAACAGTGCCATTTCCCCAATACCTTCTTGTAAACTCTGGCAATTTTTGATGGAATCGAATGTATGTGTGCACCTGTAACATCCCCGACCCTCTAACTGGAAAGGAGGACACTACCAAACAAACAAAAACCTCCAGGAAAATAGCCCCATGAACATGAGTAGGCATATAATGCTGAAAACAAATGCTTAAAACATAAAACATACTAAGACGCAAAATACTTCATATACATAGCGGAAGCAAACATACATTCATTCAAGCATACCACATGTTCATCATATTCATTAGATAGTAAATATAAATGCAGAGATGAAATAGTCAAGAATACTCATCTTAAAAGAATTCATCCTGCAACCAGCTATGTCGCTGCAACGTTCCATCCAACCATAGGCTATTGTGCTCATCAATCTCTCAGCAACACTTCCACCCCCGAGCTGGGCATGATTCCTCAAGGAATAAGGGTCAAAGAAGGTTTACACATAGCTAAGGTGCATAAATCAACCAAACCCACATAGTAGAGTTTATTAGGCCGTCAAGGAGCTAGGAAAGGCTAAATGCTAAGCTGGTGGCCTCAATGGAGAGCTAAGGATGCCTACACCAAAGTTAACCTGACTTCTAAGACATCCACACACCCATCAATAGGAATCAGTCCTTTCTTTGCTTCACAGTCCCTCAGGCCCTGACTTCCCTTCCCAATACTCTTCAAGGGTTGTGGAGAATAAATACAGCAGTGTAACTCTATCTGAGTGGCTCCAAACACCAATTTTCTCAACCATACCTAGCCTCTAATCTTGTTCTCAATAGTCCGAAGACCAACCACTGCATATCGCAGTAAAACAAACAGCTCACAGCTCTGTGAGGAAATAAAGATAACAGGGTGACAACCCGAACTAAAGGGTGAACACAGCTCAAGTCAATAAGATGACTTAGAGTTGTTCTTGGCCCTACCATGGCTAAAACAACTCGGCAGCAACCCAAAAACCAGGGGAAGACAACAGCCACGCTTTTACCACTGCAGCAATGGGAGAAAGAAAAACTCAGAGAAAATCCCACATGGAGATGAAAAGGTTTGATTCTCATCTTGGACAAGGGAAACACCTATGCAGAACCCCAAAATGTAAGGGTAGACACAATAAACCAACGTGGGGAAACAATTGCCCGTTCTCAACAAGGATGCCACGACACACCTACACAATTGACAATGGAGGTTAGATTCTCAATCCTGGGCAAGAGAAAAATAGGTACGTAGACCAAAATTCGTGAGGGTAGCACACATGCACATAGTCTGATAATACAAAAGGGAAATCGATCCTCTTCATAGGCCGGGAAAGAACATAGCCCATCCCACGGTGAAATACCACAGATACCAGTAATCGACAAGAGAAGGGAGAATCGACCCACCCCTGCATGCGTGATATGGTCAAGAAAAAAACCACAGTGGAGAACCCATAATAATGGGTGGAAGAGTGGGAGAGTGGTGACCGTTCCCCTTCCCTACGCATGAGGAAGAGCGAGCTTACTAGTGGAGTGGGAGCATCGGCAAGGACTGACAGTCCTACAACACCCACCACTACTCAGCAATAACTGCTCCCAACTAATAGAAAACAGAGTTTAAATGGGTGGCCGACACATGGAAAACTCCCAATGACGCCCACAGGTTGGACAACCCCCCCTTAACCTTAGGAATCATGCCCTTTTCATTTAACGTTGCACCGTCATAGCTGGATGTAGGTTTATTTTAATTGATGTACATATTTACATGATGCCCAAAACTATAATGTGCCAGATAGCATGATATACCATCGGCAATGATCCCCTATTGCCAAAACATACACAACCAAATCAATGGTGGGGATTTTGCCTTTAGCTCCACACCACGATTAATTACAATATATATGTCATGTCCCTTTTTAATGTAACCGGGGTCTAAATCGGGGCATTACAATCCCCTCCCCCTTATAATAACATCGTCCTCGGTGTTCCAATACATAAAAACACATATACAATTTGCACATCAAAAATTTCAAAATTTTGTAGATCTGTCCCACATTCAATTATTTACTTGAAATTTCAGGACCAAGCCCCTCGGCTTCCACGAGCTTCTCCTGTTGGTTCTCATCTTTCATCTCATCCCCAAGTCGAAGTACTTTGTGGCTATTGCCCTCTTTATGTTCCCTCGTTGGGCAGTCCTAGTGTAAATGATGTCCTCCACATTTCCAACATTTTGTTGGCTGCTTCATCTTTACTTGCTCAATTTCCTTTGAGTCTTCATGCCTGGAACATTTCTTAACAGATTGGTTGGACGAATGTCCCATCATTGATCCACTTTCCTTGCCTTTACGGATTGCTCCCAGAAGGCTTTTCACCTCCTTTTGCAAACCAATAGAGTCTTGCAAAATCTGGTGGTTCATCTCATTCTGCCTTTTCTGTATCTTGAGCATCTCTCTAAGATTCTCTTGGGTTCTGGCAATCATTTGAAGGAGACTTCCAGCCAAGTCCAACAGCTTTTGGTCTACTGCCATGGTCAATGTGCATCACTGGATTTCACTCTTCTCACCTATGAAATTCATCATTGAAATTCTGTTAGACCAAGCATAATATAGGCATTAATATCAATCAATTAATTGTCCAATTGGCATGACAGTCCAAGTCTCATCAAGGAGACTTTCATATTTTTCATGCCTTCCCAATAGGCACATGAGCTCATTCATGTCCATTCTTGGGCAGGGAATTAACTATTCCAGCATTGACAATTTACTTTAAGCAAATACACACATTCCATTTCCAGTCATACATGCATTCAACAATCTTTTGTTTTCACAATGCATATATATAATCAAAAGGGCAAGAGAGAGCAGCAAAATTTTTTCCCCTCTTTGTTTTGTTCCATCCTGGAACCCACACCACCGTTGTGGCTTTTCATGCTCTAAACCTCTTTCACTTCACCGTGAATGCTGGACCAATCCCTCTTGGTCATGACACCCAGTGTCTTTGGTCTATTTTAGACTTGTCAACCATGAAGCCTCCCCACATGGTTTGTCTCGGCTGCTAGGACCTTCACAGCCTCACTAGCACCTTTTTCATTACTGCTCATTCTAAGCTCTTTAGGACAATCACATGTCCACATGCACCCCTAGGATGCTCTCATAGTCCTCTCTCCCAATGATACCTATATTCAAACATTGAATAGATTCACATGTTTAGTTTATTCTCAATGGTTTTTATCTCTTAAACAAGAGCTTAAAACATCATAACCAAATCATATACACATGTATATTCATAAGCAAGAAATTCTAAAATAATCCAATACTTATCTGTGTTGTGCATTTCCTCATTGGTCCACAGGATCCTACTTCGCTTTGCAAGCCTTGGGATTTCCTATGGACTTGGATGTTAGGTCAGCACGTAGGCTACTTCACAACATCCTTATATATATATATATATATGAGGCATAGTCAAGCCAACCTTCAGTTGGGTTTATCAGACCATCAACAAATCGCCTGTACTTATCTCAACAATACATTTATATCAACAACCAATCATTATCCAAGCCAACACAGTTGGGTTTATCAGGTCATCAACAATAACACATGCACTTATATAAACAATAAATGACCATTTCCAGGTTTCATTTCCATTAGTGAGCTCTAGTTCCACTACCCCATATCACACAAGAGACCACTCCCTTCTCTGAGTTGACAGTCCCTCAGGAATGTCTCCTTCTCTGTGATTTTTAGTAGAAGGTAGGATGAGCTCAAGCCATTGTCCATTTAGTGTACAATACCAGACTACATCTGTTTAGCCTGACAACACAAGCAATATAAGCATATTCGTTAGCGTTATTTCTCTAAAACTGTAATCATATTTCACATCATTCACTATCAAGTATTGAGACACCAGGAGTGCGTCCACTCCCTAGGGTGTAATCAATATTGAAAAACCCTTCCATGATCTGACATTGGGAAAGTGTGCACCCTTTTTTGGTGTGTGCCATGTAGGCCCTATTCATACTCAAGCAAACGGTCACAATGGAAATAAAATCAAAACATGTTCTACATATTGAATTCAACAATTGGACATGCATATTCTTAGCTAGGGTTACAGAACACTTATCCATTTGCTGATGCAGTATTCCTTCGTTAAGGAGGAATGGGGGCTCCCTTCTCTGAGTTAACAATCCCTCGGTTTGCCATCCCCACTCCTTTCACATTCCATATCCACACATGTCTTACTGACATAATCTATACCATCTCACTCATGTTTCTTACCAAACATGCAGTGTAGATGGGACATTTCCAAAATGCCCAATGGAGTTTCATCCGAAACCCATTTCCAAGATAGGGAAACCCTTCCCCATGAAGTTTGGATCCTGCAAGCCATCACACATGGTCTTCCTGCAGCGTTTACCCCTAGCACATTCATCAAGCATCCAAACAGTCAATCAATATCTACTAATACAATCCAGATTTGATTGTTCCATAACCAAGCAATGACATTAGTAATTAAATTCAATATGAATTTGTAACTCTGTCTACTACAGAAATTGATTTGCTTGGCAATGAGGTGATCCTCATTTGTTGGTCTCTTGTAAGTAGCACCACTATTCCCATTATACTTTTATGCTTACTGGAATAACCTGAGCATTCGCTTACAACATGCCCTCCTGACACAATTCTATGCAAGCCAACAGTGATTAGTAGTTGTCAGCAATTTCTCGATTCTGAAATTTACAAGCCCAAATTGACAACTCATTCTTCATACAAACTATTTTTACAACCATGAGACTCTTCTCATGAGGTTTGGCTCTTTCACATGGTAGATTCTGGCATTTGTCATGGTCTTACTCGCATTGCCATGCTCCAAATAATCTACCTAAAACCTGAACTTCAATTAGCCAAACACTTGGTAAGTCTGGATGCATATAACCTTTTCATTGCTGCAACCATCACTGAAGCATTTTCAGAATTTATAAAATTCAAATACTTCCAGCTGTTAAACACACCAATACTACCAAAACTCGTTTACTTCACACAATCATTATCATACTTTAAATTACAGGGTACAATCCCCTCATTTATGTAATTTAAATGAAAGGTTTAGATACTTCTTACTTCATAAGCGTATCATTTGTACCACTATTCCCTTCCATAGAGCATTTCCGGTAGCCAATTGATCCTGACTACCCTATTCATGCATTTACCATCCTACATTCATAACAGCTCTCGAAATGGTTCCAGAATTGTCATCAATTCATAATTTCAGCCATTAGTTATTCATAATAACTCATGCACTATCTCTATGCATTCATCCATTGTATCACAACATTTGCACCCATACCTATGTATGCATATATACAACATTTACTCATACTTTTCATATGCATCCATTCAATGCATAACTACAAGATTTATAAAATCTTTTAATGCATACCCACTCAATGCTACCTTGCATTGATTCAGGAATACTATGCATTCAATCATACCATGCATGGCCCAACCATGACTACTTCATAGAGGATGCATGACTATAATCAAGATTATCAGTGCTTACTTTCCTTGGGCTACTAAGCTCATACCAACATAATACAAGCATGACACTTTTCTCTATGAATGTGGTATAGAATTCAAATACCCACATGGTATGAGACCTCTTGCTTTTACCACTCCATGCAATTGTCATAATTAAACTCTTACTTTCATGGGTTCTACTTACACCCTTGACATTACTAGTTTGGCTAGTCCTTTGCAGGAGATTGCAAAATTTTCTCACCAACTTTTGATTCTGGAATTGTTGCCTTATCCCTTTCTTTGTAGGGTTGCTGGTCACATTCATCAGCATCAGCAACATATTCAGCCATGTCCAAGTTGTCGTTGGTTTTTCCACTAATGCCAACACCAATGCAATAATTACTATTAGCGGTTCATTATAAATGTATAATTCTCACTACTCCTACCAACATGTAATATCCTATGCATGCAAGGCATATTCTCATACATTTCATGTATGAAACTTATAAATATAATTATAATTAGCAAGACAGGGTTTAAGGAATTTTCCCTTTTCAAATCCTTCATCTTTGCATAGAACTCCTCTTCCACACAACAACTGGTTTGTCCATATTGATAGCCACTAGTACTTTGCAGCACCGCATTCAAACTCTAGGGATTCCCCCTTGTTCCCTGCTAGATAAGCTTTCCAACGCCTATCCACATGCTTCATTCTGACCTCGGGTGTGAAAACCACACCACTTCTAACATGATGATTTTCATCAATTTTAGGCAAAACACTTAACTGTATTTTGGTCTGAATTGCCAACTTCAGTCACCTAGAATTCTTCTTCCTTTTCAGTCCTGGAACTGTTGAAAAGCAGTTGAAAACTATTTGAAAAATCCATTTCGAAAAACCCAAAAATTCTTTTTTTTCTTTCTCCCTATCGGGTCTCTTCCCCACTATCCTTTTGACGTTTTGGCAATCAAAATGTCTAATTTCCTCTGCTACCCATTGGCGGTTTGTTAACCTATTTCCTTCCAGCGTGTCGGACCCATAGTGGTCTAAGCTTCCAATCTGCATCGGTGATGCCAAGGACTGTTCATCGGCGGTACTTTCTTCACTAACCTTCCATTGTTTCGGGTCTGTAGTTGTCTAGGCTTCCGATCCGCATCAGCGATGCCAAAAATAATATGTGTCAGCGATCAAAATGTCACCTGCCGCAGCATCGGCGGTCGAAGCGATTAACTACTCACTCGCTGTATGGTTAGTTCCATGGTCATTCGCAACGGCGAAAATCCAACAACTAAGGTTTTCCGCGGCCATAACCCTGTCGACAGTCAGAGCAACTAGCAACTGCGGCATCGGACAACTAGTCCCATAGACATCTGCAACTGCGGGTGGCAATCCCAGTGTGGGTTCCGTGGTTTTGTCAACTAAATCTCGTCGACATTTTCATACTTCAAAATTTTCAAACTTTTCTTCTTCCTTCTCCTCCGCGTTGGCGCTTTCATCCTCTATCTTCTACCGATGCCAATGGCCTTTATCGGGGGTCCGTTCGACTAAACAAGCTAGCATTTCGGCGGTGACATCATCTAAATGTTGTCAATCCCTTTGACTGATCTTTGTCGATCGCCGATGGTCAAAATACTTAGAATTTTTTTTGCAATTTCCTCTTTAATCTTCTTTTCACTGCCGCTGTTGGTGGCTTCACCAACTAACTTCCTGTCCTTTCTGTCAACGCATCGGCTTGTTGAGTCCTAGAAAATCGCAGGCAACAACAGTAAGGGATTCTCCCCAATCAACGTTCCCAACTAGCCCGTGACTGTTTGGTATGGGGAATCCGTCTGGTTTGCGGTCCGGCTACCATAGGTCAAATAACAAAAATAAAGGGTTTTACCGGTTGCGGCCCAGTCCACCATGTACATTTTTGTGTTTTTTTAACTTTAAGTATGATATGCAAGTGCCTATCTAACATGCATATTGATAAAGAATACGAGGAGTGGTCACAGTGTGATGAGCAGGTTCTTACCTCTCGTCTTAACTCTCTTGCATCTAAATCACACACAACAAAAAAACAAGACTAACTAAGTTGTCCCTAGGGAGAAACATTATCAATTAATGAGTAATGTATTACTGCTCATATGTTAAGATAAATCACAGATAGCTGTTCTTAGAATCAAAACACATAAACATGAATAGAGATATGCACAACAAGATAGCTCGTCGTTTGTTAAAATATTCATTACTCATTGTGGAAATTATCATAAAATAAACCAGAGAACATTCATACAAGAACATAGGTTCAGAAAGTTAGAACGATCTCACAGTTAATGAAACACAGTTGAAAACAAAATAGTTCCCCTTCAACATTGTTCATTTCACCACATTTGAACATTCCACACAGCACTTTCTCCAACAGGAAAAATTGTAATTATATTATTGCAAAGTGAAATAGTTCATCTTACAACAAGTTTTTCACAAGTCTCACTGGGAAAAAGCCCTTTTTCCTATCTAACTCTCCTATACTTATACCAAAGGGAAAGATTTTGGGCTGCCCCAAATGACTCCTCAGCTTCCCCCACGTTTCATCTCCCAAAACATTGTCTTATAGTGGGTCCTCATGATTCATACAAACATTACATTTCAATTGAAGATTGAGATTTATAGGCAATTTATAAAAAAGGGATTGGATTGGTATTTGATGAACTCCCCAAGCCTAGGACTATGTTCTTAATGATTAGGCTTGGTAATCTGTTGGTTCCTTTGAGATCCGGTTGATCTCAGAACTTCATTATCTTCTTTTCCTTGAGCAACAACTCTGCTTCTTTATGCTTTAGCTGCTTTGTCTTCTAGCTACATCTTCTTCGCAGCAGTAATCATCAAAAGGATCTGAGAAAATTTCCTATGTCTGTTAGCGATCAAACGAAAACTCATCATTTATCCAGACTAAAACATAAACCATAATACCAATAAAATGAGTATTGAAAGTAAAACCCAAGACTGTGTTTTCAACGTGGAAACCTTAACTTGGTCAAAACAGAGAATTCTCGGCCGCCCATGGCGGGAAAAATAAGCAACAGGTGGACAAACCCTCATCGGCAAAACGGAACACCAAGCGTCGGACGTTTAGCTCACTAAACCACCACAATGGTGGTGTCACGTCCCCATCCCTCAACCGGCGAAGAGGACGTGATCCATGCTTCAATCACACGGGGCTAGAGCCCATAAACATATGCAGGAATAAAATTTCATAAACAGAATGCCTAATCATGCACATTGAACATTTATCTTGCACAGCGGAAATCCATGGCATTAACCAACCGTACTAACAGCCTCATGAACATGTACAGGAAGTAAAATGGTAAAACAGAATGCTGAAGTAGAATGCATTGAAATAAAACGTGCATAGATGCCAATGCTTATCAAATACAGCTACAGTGAATTAGCATACACAGCGAAAACATCATCATTTCTACAGCATTCATACAACATGGATTCATTTCATTTTCATTATCAGTAAATTAAGAATTGCAGAGGTAAAATGCACAAGATTACTTATCTTATGAAAGCTTTGCTCCGCAACCAGCTACGTCGCTGCAACGTTCCACCCAACCATAGGCCATAGTGCTCATCAATCTCTCAGCAACGCTGCCACCCCCGAGCTGGGCATGATTCTCCAAGGAATAAGGGAACTAGCAGGCTTACACATAGCCAGGATACACAAAATACATAGCCAAGCCAACCAGGTTGGGTTTATCAGGCCATTAAGGAGCTGAAGAAGGCAATTGCTAAGCTGGTGAGCTCATTACAGAGCCAAGAACACCCACACCAAAACTAGCCTGACCTCTAAGACACCCATCCACACCCAACACAAGGAATCAGTCCCTTCTCTGCTACACAGTCCCTCAGGCCCTGCATTCCCTTCCAGTGCTATTCAGGGGTGATGGAGAAGAAGGCCAGCCCTCTAGTTCTTCCTGTGTGGTTTCTAACACCAGGTTTATCAAGCAACCAAGCCAAAATCCTTACTCCTCACACAGTTTGAAAACCAACAATTGCACTCCGGCAATTAATTAAGCTCTCACGGCTTAAACAGGGAAAAATGATTTCAACCATCCTCAACAGTCTCCAAACGTAACAACAAAAATGACTCACAAAATGAGGGAAAACACACAGTCCTGAAATTTATCAATGAGCACAACTCACAGCAGGGTAAAACGCCCCAAATAGCCTGTGCGTGAGACCAACAGTCAGTGAGACAGTAAAAAACGTGAATGGCTCTTCCCCAGCCATGGTAGAAACACAAGAAATCACAAAAATGTGAATGGAAAAATGCACCGGCAGCTCCAAAAATGTGAGAAAGGCAACCCAGGCCCTGGTATTACGAAAATGACCTCCAATCTATGGGAAAAATGAAACTAACAGCCAAAATCGTGGAAAGAAAAGACACAGGCAAAACTCCAGCTGCTCCCAAAACGTGAGGAAACTGAAAAAACGTGAATGCATAGCAGAATGGCATACGTTTTTGGACATTTTCCTTGCCAAGGAAGTCAGAACACGATTTTCAAAAATGGGTCTCTGCCCAATTCGAATTTCTTTGCCCATACTCTTCCCATTTCATGCAATAACTAACTCAACCACATTCTGGCAGAAATAAATGATTGGGGAAAAAGACAAGCAAGGTAGTTGACAGCTTGATGGGTTTTCTCATAGACATTTGGCTTTTCCCCATTGGCCCATAGGTTAAATATTTCACCCCCCCTTATCCTTAGAAAATCATGCCCCCTTCGATTTAGTTGCCGCGACCGTAGCTGGTTGTGTTTATTTTTATTATAGATGCATATGTACATGATGCTGAAACTTAATATGTGCCGAATGCCCCGATATACCATCGGTGACAATTTAAATCCCAAAACATGGCATAGTCGATCAATGGCGGGGCCTTTGCCTTTAGCTCCACACCATGATCATTTACAATATATACATCATATACATCTAATGTAACGAGGTCAAGACCGGGACGTGACAGGTGGGCAATTAATGTTCTAAGGGTTCCGGAGCAAAACCAAATGTCGGCGAGATAAAACATTAGAAGAGGGAGTCTAAACGTCGGAGGTCGGATCTACTACAGCATCGGACAGTTAGTACACTACATAGCCGCAACGACAGAAGTTATACGGTCCAAAAATTCCACATACTAGTCAACATCGGAGAAAAATAGAACAAAACATCGACGAAAGGAAAAGCAGTGTGGCGGACAGTTAGTCTACTCTGGAGCCGCAACGACGAAACACAATCAGCCCATGGCCTCCGATCAAAGTCAAAACATTCTGGAAAAAACATTGCAAAGCAAAAATTTGAAACAATAAAAACGCATGATCGGCGAAAGAAACAACTAATCATCGGTCTAGTCTCTATTTGTCCTCCGAAATAGCGGCAACTAAAATTCCATTTCAAACCTCGACCAAACTTCGACAGCGATAAAACAGCATGAAACTTGCTAAGTTCCATAGTCCAAAGTATTTGCAGACACACACAATTTCCCGAAAAGCAAGAAAACAGTTGGCCAAAAACAATCCAAACGTGTAGCAGAGTGGAAACAAAATGGTCTTCAACAAAATCAACAAGGAGGGTCCAAAAGTTTTTAGAAATTTGGGAAAATGTTGCAGCTGCAACAATTGGAGACTAACTGGTGAACCCAAATCTCTGAACAAACTCTTCCTTAAGTAACAGACTGTTTAGCAATAAAACCAACATGTTGAATTCTTCTAGATGTCTGGATTTCCATAATGGCAAATATATGTACTTTTAATTATTGATGCTAGTCCAATTTTAGGAAAATGGAACCCAGAATCTCAAAGTCAAGATAACTCTTTTGAGGCCAAGTAGATGAGTTTCGTTTTACCTTTGTCTTTGGGTAGTTTCCAGCTTGGACACCACAGGATTGTAACACATGGTAAACAGAAATATTCATTTGTTCCCCATTCCCATGCCATTTGGCACTTTTGTGTGTTTGTAGACTTTTTGTCCTTTTGAGTCCTCCTCATGCCTTTCTTTCTAAATTTTTATTCAGGCTCTTCGATCCATAGTGTCCTTTTGTGTGAGAGATGTATTTGATTTTTCAGCTCACGGACGCAAAAGAAATTTTGGCAAATATGTACTCATATGATTCGGTGCTTCGCTTTGATAGATATTGCTTTTTAGGATTTTTGACTCTTATTAGCCTTTTGGATTTCAATTTTTTGGCATGGGATCATTTATATATAATATATTGTTTACCCTACTTCCTTTCCGTGGGTCTTTTGCTATCACCCCCTAGGACATTTTTCTAGATGTGAAATGGATGGAGCCTCGAAATAGTATTCCAAACCTTTTGATCCTGAATTTTTTTTTTCTTTTTTCTTTTTGTAGGGATTAAGTGGGACTTTAATGTGTTCATAGCCATTTATGAAAAAACCACTTACTAGAAGAAATTCTATCAGGTCAAACAAAAATGCACAGTCTTATACCCAAGGATTTTAGTTAATCCAAAACCCTGATGCTTTCCATGCAACCAAACGTTTGCCTCTTTTATTCGCATCAAAAAAATCTACATCAAACAAACATGACATAAAACAAACAAACGACCAAATCGATTTATTTATGTACAAAACAAGAAACAATAAATTAGGAAAAATAAGGTTTGAGAACTAAACCATTAACTGGTAAGTTTTCCTCCCATCCCTTCAAATATTGCAATTTATAGGCTGAGGGGCCAAGCTTTGCTGCAATCTGAAAAGGGCCTACCCATAACTATTGAAACTTCGTGTGCTTTCCCTTTTCATCATGTGGGTGATACCACTTAAGAACAAAGTCTCCCACTTCAAATTCCTTTGTTCCAGCTTTGTGCTTATCAAACCACCTTTTCACTACTTCCTGCTGTTGCTTAAAATGTGCTTTGGCCTTGGATCTAGACTCCTCCGCCTTCAAAAGATTATAAATTCTAAGTGGCAGGATTTCATTGTCTGTGCCTCTAGACTCTTAGGCTATTATGGAAGATGGTAGCATAATGTTCAAAGGAAGTATAGCCTCATTTCCATAAACAAGGGTATATGGTGACACACCTAGGGAATTCTTGGGTGTAACCCTATCATCCCAAAGAGCGTTCGGTAATGCTAAATGCCAACTCCTCGGGTTTTCTATGACAGTCTTTTTCAAAATCCTAATCAAATTCTTGTTTGTAGATTCTACCAATCCATTTCCTTGTGGGTAGTAGTTAGCAGAATAATGCCACTTAATTCCTTTTTCATGAGAAAATGTAGTTAATTTAATGGAAGAAAATTAAGTAGCATTATCAAAAACTAGGGAAATTGGAACCCCAAACCTGGTCATGATATGATCCTACAAGAAATCCATGACAGCATCTTCATTGACTTTTCGTAGTGGAATGACCTCGACCCATCTAGTGAAATAGTATGTTGCCGTTAAAATATATTTGTGTTGCAAGGAAGAATTTGGTTTTATTTCTCCAATGACGTCAATTCCTCATTGCTCATATGGTTCCGTTATCATAACCGACTTCAGTGGCCCTGTTGCTTTGGCTTGTTTCCCCCACACCTCTGATAGATATCACACTTTCTCACATGGGCATGAGAATCCTTGAATAACGTGGGCCAATAGTACCCAGCACTGAGAATTTTGTGGGTTGTCGTATCTCCAGAAAAATGGCCTCCAGCAAGCCCATCATGTAACTTAGTTATAACCTTTTTTGCATCTTCCTTTTTCTAAACATCTGAGAAGAACTCCATCATAATTCTTCCTAAATAATATTCCTTCAACGATCTGATATGAAGCTGATTTAAGACGCAGTGCTCTTCTTTTCTTAGAATTCCAATGTTCTGGCAATAATCCCTCCTGAAGGTAATCCACAAGGTCTCGATACCAGGAATCTAGAGCTGTGAAAAGAGGACATACATCCATCAAATGTAACTCAGCTTCATTTTCCCAGTTATTTTCTTCATTGTCTTTACTTTCAGTAATTAGTTTGTACAATCCTTTCCCTTTAACTATGGAGGCTAGCTTGAATTCAAGGTCATACTCTTGTAAAGCTATTACCCAGTTGCCTCTTCTTTCTCCTAATTCTTTTTGTATGAAAAGAGACCTCACAGCTGGGTGTGGAACTATTACCTTTGTCTGATTCTTAAGTATATACGACCTAAATTGTTTTACCGCTTTGAAGACTACATAAGCTTGTTTATCCATAGCTGGGTAATTCAATTCGCCCCCCTGCAGAGCAGTGCTCATAAATGATATGGGGAACTCATCTCCCCCATCTTCCGTCTGACTAAGCACCGCTGCTAGTGAATCATCAGATGTGAAAGTGTACAAAATAAAATCTTTCTCAAAATCCAGAATTTTGAGGGAGGGTGCATGCGAAAAAGATGTCTTTATTTTACTGAATACATTCTTCTCTACATCATTCCACTTGAATTGTACACTTTGTTTCACCATTTGCTGCAAAGTTTTAACAATTTGAGTGAAATCTTGCACAAACCTTCGCACGAAATTTATTGTCCCCATAAATGATTGCATGCCTTTTTTATTATGGGGTAAGGCAATCTGTTCGATATTTTTGATCATCTCTGGGTCTATGGAGATCCCCTTCTTAGAAAACATGTGACCCAGTAGATTTCCTTATGTAACAACAAACACACACTTTTTGGGGTTTAGCGAGATACCATATTTTCGGCAACACTCGAAAATATGTTTTAGATGAAATGCGTGTTCGTCTCTCTTCTTTGAAAAGATTGTGATGTCATTGAGGTATACTACAACATTGCGGCCAATCAGACCATGAAAAGATATGTCCATAGCCATCTGGAACGTAGCTCCAACGTTTATGAGTCCAAAGGGCATCCTTCTGTAAGCAAAAGTCCCCCATCTTGTTCTGAATGTAGTCTTAAGTCTGTCTTCTTCATCTACTAACACTTGATTGTAGCCAGAGAATCCATCTAATAAAGAAAATAACTCAGAACCTAAAACCATTTGCAATATCTGTTCCATGGGTGGGACTGGATAATTGTCTTTATCCAAAGTGCGATTTAAGTTTATGAAATCCACACATAGTCTAGTTTCTCCAAATTTATTTCTTATTGGTACCAAATTTAAAACCCATTCTGAGTGTCTAACTTTGAAGATAATTTTAGCATCCAACAACTTCTTTACTTCATTCTCAATTATAGGCTCCAGTTTTGGATGCATTTTCCTCAAAGGCTGTTGATAAGGCTTGACTCCAGATCTGATAGGGATAACATGCTGAATAATATTGGTGTCATATGTCTTCAGATCTTCATATGTCTAGGAAAAAACATCTTTGTATTGTTTGAACAGACTGATGAACTTATTTCTTTCACCTGGAGAGCAACACTTTCCCAAATTCACATATTTGGGCTCAACTTGAGTTCCTAAATTTATCAGCTTGAATTGTAAAGACGAGCTATGAGTCTTGACATTTTATGGTCTTCTGAATTTGGTGTTTAGTTCAAACATCCTCTCTAAAGTCCTAACTCCTTTAGGAATAAAATTATTAAATTTTAGCTCAGATTGATGCTCTTCATCATCAATGATTTCCCCTTTGAAAATCTCATCATTTGTCAAACATTCTAGAATCTGCTGATCATCCTCAAAAACTCGTAAATTGGTAATCATGTCTGGAACCGAAGGCCTAAAAAGTAATTCAATAGAACACCTGTTATTAGAGGGTACAAGCCTTGCAACTGAGGTAGCTAACAAATCAGCTGCTACATTTTTTAGTCTAGGAATCGATACAATATTAAATGCATAGAAACTTTTAAGCAAATCCCACACTTCATTCTGATAAGATTTTAAATGAGGTGAAATGCAATGTATCTGATTTTGAATCTGTTTTACAATTATTTTAGAATCCCCATACACTTTCAGATTTTCTACTTTTAATTCAATTCCTTTCCTGAGTCCCTGAACTAATGCTTCGTATTCGGCCGTGTTATTGGTACATTCAAATTCTAATCGACATGAAAGAAAATGTTTATTTTTCTTTGGATCAATTAGGACACACCCGACTCCTGATCCCTCCAAAGTCTTAGATCCATCAAAAAAAGTATCCAAAAATTATCTACTACTACTGTACATGAATCAACATCTACATCTACAGCTAAGTCTACTATTTTACAATCAATTTCATCAGCCTATGAAAACCGAAGGAGATCAGGCTGAGTATTTGATGTACCACTAGCTTCTTCCGCTTGATAGTTTACCGGTTCTAGCTCAATGAAGTAATTCCCCAAAACAGAATTCACTGGTTCATTCTTACCTTCTAGCTGAGTGACATTGTGTTTAATGTGGGGCTCTCTTAAAACTTTAATTTGATTTGGACTTCCTTTATAAGGTAACCACAGGTGTGACCAGTCTGATGTAAAATATCCATTTAGCTTTGCTGACCAATCCGTACTCAAAACAAGTCCATAAGCTTCAGGTATGTCTGCTACTACAATATCAATGAATTGGCATACCTTTTCATTTGAAGACAACAGAATCAAAACGTCCTCCAATTTCCCAATTACCTTGACATTTGTTCTGTCTAACTGAATAACATGCCACGTAGATGGTTTAGGTTGTCCATTTATCTTCTTGCAAACGGACAGTGGCATAACATTTACTGATGCCCCTGAGTCTACTAGACAGTTGTGCACGTTGTGGTTGAAAATTTCAAAAGTAAGGAGAAAAGGTGGAGTCTTGCATTTAGGCTTACCTCCCACACTTTCTTCACCAATTTCTTCTTCTTGGGGCTGATTGTCGGTGGAAAGCTTCTTCTCTAGTATTTCAAGTGCTTTCAATAACTTTTCTTTTTGTTGCGGCACATTACACATCTCAAATAACGAAATATTTGCCTTTACCTTTTTAATATCCTCCACGATGTCATAATCCATCTTATGTTCTGTGAGATTCGTTTTCACATTGTTGATCTTCTCTTTAATGGGTTTAGTAGGCATGTTGATCCACTTCGGATTTTGACTGGTAATGGTAAACTCCAGAATTTTATTAGTTGAGGTGTTTTTTTGAAATTTCTTTACATTCTTCTAGAGCCTCTTAATTTTCAGGATTATTAACCTATCTTCTTTAATCATCCCTTGGCTTCTCGTTGTCACCTTTGCCTCTGATATGTCTTCATGTCTCAAATCACTTTCCTTTTCAGTATCAAACATCGAGACAAAGTCCCATAAAACCATGGCATGATCCTCTTGTTTTTCTGTTAATTTATTGTTATCTTATCCCTCTTCATCATTATCCTCAGTTAATTTGGAATCCAACAGCTGATTCATTACTAATGTCATTGAATTTATCCATTGAGGATGATATTTTTCAGAATGGGGTTGTTGGTGGAAAGTGCAAAAGTTATCCATCCCTACCTCTGTTAAGTTCATTGATGCAGGACTGTGTGGAGTGGGTTGGGATTGATTGTTATCCTCTTTTTTCTTGTAATAAGGCTTATAGAACTTCTGGGCTTCCTTTTCCTTTTCCAAGTCTATTATTCTATTAGAGAGCTTCTGCATCATCTTTTCCATTCCTTCGAAATCATGTGATTGTTCCTCTTTAGTCTTAGTAAATAACAAAGCTTTCTTCCCAACATTTTTCTCCCCTGACTTCACAGGATAATCTTCGATGCTTTCCTTTTCAGCCTCTACTCTCTCCTCTTCTTCATAAGTCTCTACTAGCGTAGGTTTGGCTTTCATTTTGGAAAACATGGCCAAATCGGGCCCTAGAGCTGAAGTATAATACTCAATCAGAACTTTATCCGAGGGCTTATCAATTTCAGAAAAATTCTTAAGATAAGCTGCAAATCTTTGGGTAAAACTATGCACCTTTTCTTTTCTTTCTTTCTTTAAAGCGCACAGTCCTTTCATGAGAGCTGCATGAGTTTTTTGGGTTGCATATTTGCTTCCAAATATCCTTTCAAAGGTATCCCAATCTAGGATTGAGTTTGCAGGAAAACCAAAATACCATGAGGCTGCTGCTCCTTTAAGGGTATGTGGAAAAAGTCTGCAGACTACATCTTCATGTTCTCCATCTTTTAGTCCTTCTATGGCCAAGTAGAAACTTTGCGAATGGTCATCTACTAAAACCTTCTCATTTGGGTCAAACTTGGGCAGCATCTTCTCAAAATCTTGAGGTAAGTCATGCAACGGAGGTGCTAAGTTTAGAGGTGATCTGGCTTTCCAAGCAGGTGGTGGATTTGGTGGGTTAGGTGGCTGATTTGCATTTACGCCTGCCATGAGTCTAGGTGGAGAGTGAGGAGGTGAGTGAGTAGGAGTATGGACAGGTGAACCATTAGGTGTATCAGGGCCTACTTGATTCAAAGGCTGAACAGCTTACTGTAATGCTACTTCTACTAATTCTTCCAAATCTCCAACCAACACTAAATCTTCCAAGATGGGACGGTCTTTCTTCTTGTATTCTCTTCAAGGTAAATTAGGGATAGTGGGTAATCCTCCAATACTCTTCACATATTCTCTAGTGTGTCTCCTCAAATCATTAACAACTTCATTGTCTATAGAATACAAATGTTCTTTCCACTTCTCTTCAGGATTCGGATTGGGAAATAAATTACTTTCAAAATTATCACTGGTGGAGTAATTTCGAGGAAAAGGGTTTCCTCGGCCATCCATGCACTGGTGGCCCTCCTTCTGGTGCCAAAACCTATTGAGGCCTGGAAAATCACAGGAAACAATAGCAAGGGATTCTCCCCAATCAACGTTCCCAACTAGCCCACGACTGTTTGGTATGGGGAATCCGTCCGGTTTGCGGTCCGGCTACCGTAGGTCAAATAACAAAAATAAAGGGTTTTACCGGTTGCAGCCCGGTCCACCGTGTATATTTTTGTGTTTTTTTTAACTTTAAGTATGATATGCAAGTTCCTATCTAACATGCAGATTGATAAAGAATACGAGGAACGGTCACAATGTGATGCGCAGGTTCTTACCTCTCGTCTTAACTCTCTCGCATCTAAATCACACACAACAAACAAACAAAAAACTAAGTTGTCCCTAGGGAGCAATATTATCAATTAATGAGTAATGTATTATTGCTCATATGTTAAGATAAATCACAGATAGTTGTTCTTAGAATCAAAACACATAAACATGAATAGAGATATGCACAACAAGTTAGCTCGTCGTTTGTTAAAACATTCATTACTCATAGTGGAAATTATCATAAAATAAACTAGAGAACATTCATACAAGAACATAGGTTCAGAAAGTTAGAATGATCTCACAGTTAATGAAACACAGCTGAAAACAAAATAGTTCCCCTTCAACATTGTTCATTTCACCACATTTGAACATTCCACACAACACTTTCTCCAACAGGCAAAATTGTAATTATATTATTGCAAAACGAAATAGTTCCTGTTACAACAAGTTTTTCACAAGTCTCACTGGGAAAAAGCCCTTTTTCCTATCTAACTCTCCTATACTTATACCAAAGAAAAAGCTTTTGGGCTGCCCCAAATGACTCCTTAGCTTCCCCCACGTTTCATCTCCCAAAACATTGTCTTATAGTGGGTCCTCATGATTCATACAAACATTACATTTCAAACAAAGATTGAGATTTATAGGCAATTTATAAAAAAGGGACCGGCTTGGTAACTGACAAACTCCCCAAGCCTAGGACTTTGTTCTTAATGATTAGGCTCAGTAATTCATTGGTTCCTTTGAGATCTGGTTGATCTCAGACCTTCATTATCTTCTTTTCCTTGAGCAATAACTCTTATTCTTTATGCTTTAGCTGCTTTGTCCTCCAGCTACATCTTCTTCGTAGTAGTAATCATCAAAAGGATCTAAGAAAATTTCCTATGTCTGTCTGCGATCAAACGAAAACTCATCATTTATCCAGACTAAAAAATAAACCATAATACCAATAAAATGAGTATTGAAAGTAAAACTCGGGACTGTGTTTTCAATGTGGAAACCTTAAATTGGTCAAAACAGAGAATTCTCGGCCGCCCATGGCGGGAAAACTAAGCAATAGGCAGATAAACCCTCATCGGCGAAACAGAACACCAAACGTTGAACGTTTAGTTCACTAAACCACCGCAAGGGTTCCGGAGCAAAACCAAACGTCGGTGAGACAAAATGTTAGAAGAGGGCATCTAAACGTTGGAGGTTGGATCTACTACAGCATCGGATGGTTAGTACGCTACATAGCCGCAACGGCAGAAGTTATACGGTCCAAAAATTCCGCAGACTAGTCAACATCGGAGAAAAATAGAACAAAACATCGGTGAAAGGAAAATAAGTGTGGTGGACGGTTAGTCTACTCTGGAGCCGAAACGGTGGAACACAATCAGCCCACGGCCTCTAATCAGAGTCAAAACATTCCAGAAAAAACATCGCAAAGAAAAAATTTGAAACAATAAAAACGCGTGATCAGCGAAAGAAACAACTAATCATCGGTCCAATCTCTATTTGTCCTCCGAAATAGCGGCAACTAAAATTCCATTTCAAAACTCGAACAAACTTTGACAACGATAAAACAGCATGAAACTTGTTAAGTTCCACAGTCCAAATCATTTGCAGACACAAACAATTTCTCGAAAAGCAAGAAAACAGCTAGCCTCAAACAATCCAAATGTGTAGCAGAGTGGAAACAAAATGGTATTCAACAAAATCAACAAGGATGGTCCAAATTTTTTTAGAAATTTGGGAAAACATTGCAGCTACAACATGGCTATCAGAATGACTACCTTTTGCGGCATTGGCAGTCAGGGGCTCTATCCGTCGGAAGGATAGCCAACTAGCCAACCGCAATAGTGGATGCACGATCAACTAGACTTTTTCGATGTTTATTGGTAGTCTGATCTTCTAACATTATCCGATGGCCGACGAATTCTTATAAAATTTTCTGCAACTTGTCTTCCACCACATCGACCATCGGAATGACTATCCTCTGCGGCATCGACAATCGGGGACTCTATCCGTCGGAAGGATAGTCCTTTAGCCATCTGCAATGGCGACGCCCAATCAACTAACCTCTTTTGATGTAGTCATCGAACTTTTAGCCGCATCAGCAACGTGATCATCTAAGCATTGGCAATGCGATCAACTAATCATAGCTGATCGCCGATTATTTCACTACTTCATAAAAATTTTGAAATTCCTCTTCACTGCAAGTGAGCTTCGGACTAACATTTTGCTGTGTTGGAGGACCTTCGCCCTTAGTCCTCCGATGAGCCGATGGCCGACGACGCAAATCTTTCCTCAATTTTCTTCCAATTACCGTCTGTCGGGTATCCTTCAGACTATCTTTTTCTCTGCATCGGAAGAACTTCTCACTAAGTTTTTCGATGACCTGACAGTTCTGTCACTTAGAATTTTTTTTTTGTGAATTTTCCTGGTTTCTTCTGGGCAGTAGGCACCCTGCCTCTGTTAACTATTCCTCATTTCCCACTAAGGCCCAAATGCTACAACATAGCTCTGTCACTGCATCTTCATGGCCCATTCAGGCCCATGCCGCAACCAGAGCTTTGATACCATACTGTAACATCCCCGACCCTCTGACTGGCAAGAAGGACACTACCAAACAAACAAAAACCTCCAGGAAAATAGCCCCATGAACATGAATAGGCATATAATGCTGAAAACAAATGCTTAAAACATAAAACATACTAAGATGTAAAATCCTTCATATACATAGCGGAAGCAAACATACGTTCATTCAAGCATACCACATGTTCATCATATTCATTAATCAGTAAATATAAATGCAGAGACAGAATAGTCAAGAATACTCATCTTAAAAGAATTTGTCTCGCATCCACTACGTTGCTGCAATGTTCCACCCAACCATAGGCTAGCGTGCTCATCAATCTCTCAACAACACTGCCACCCCCGAGCTGGGCATGATTCCTTAAGGAATAAGGGTCAAAGCAGGCTTACACATAGCCAAGGTGCACAAATCATCCAAACCCACACAGTAGGGTTTATCAGGCCATCAAGGAGCTAGGAAAGGCTAAATGCTAAACTGGTGGCCTCAATGGAGAGCTAAGGACACCTACACCAGAGTTAACCTGAATTCTAAGACATCCACACACCTGTCAATAGTAATCAGTCCTTTCTCTGCTTCACAGTCCCTCAGGCCTTGACTTCCCTTCCCAATACTCTTCAAGGGTTGTGGAGAAGAAAGCCAGCAGTCTAACTCTGTCTGAGTGGCTCCAAACATCAGTTTTCTCAAGCATACCGAGCCTCTAATCCTGCTCTCAATAGTATGAATACCAACCACTACATACCGCAGTAAAACAAACAGCTCACGGATCTGTGAGGAAATAAAGATAGCAGGGTGACAACTCAAACGAAAGGGTGAACACATCTCAAGTCAATAATATGACTCAGAATTGTTCTTGGATCTAGCGTGGCCAAAACAATTCGGCAGCAACCTAAAAACTAGGGGAAGACAATAGCCATGCTTTTACCAATGCAGCAACGAGACAAAAACAAACTCACAGCAAATCCCACATGGAGATGAAAAGGTCTGATTCTCAGCCTGGATAGGGGAAACACATACACAGACCCCCAAAATGTAAGGGTAGACATAGTAAACCAACATGGGGAAACAATTTCCCGTTCTCAACAAGGAAGCCACGACACACATACACCGTCAACAATGGAGGAGAATTTTGATTCTCAATCCTAGGTAGGATGAAAATAGGTACACATACCACAAATATATGAGGGTATCACACATGCACACATTCTGATAATACAAAAGGGAAATCGATCATCTTCACAGGCCGGGAAAGAACATAGCCCATCCCACAGTGAAAAACCATGGATACCAGTAATCGGCAAGAGAAGGGAGAACTAACCCACCCCTACATGCATGAGATGGTCAAGACAAAAACCATAGTGGAGAACCTAAAATCGTGGGTGGAAGAGTGGGAGAGTGGTGACCATTCCCCTACCCTCCGCATGAGGAAGAGCGAGCTTGCTGGTAGAGTGGGCGCGTGGGCAAGGACTGACAGTACTGCCACACCCACCACTACTCATCAATAAATTCTCCCAAATAATAGACATCAGAGTTTAAATGGGTGGCCAACACATGGCAAACTCCCAATGACCCCCACGGGTTGGACAACCCACCCTTAACCTTAGGAATCATGCCCTTTTCATTTAACGTTGCACCGTCGTAGCTGGCTGTAGGTTTATTTTAATTGATGTGCATATTTACATGATTCCCAAAACTATAATGTGCTAGATATCATGATATACCATCGGAAACAATCCCTACTTCTAAAACATACACACCAAATTGATGGTGGGGATTTTGCCTTTAGCTCCACACCACGATTAATTACAATATATACATCATGTACCTTTTTAATGTAACTAGGGTCAAAACCGGGGCATTACAGCACCATTGATGATTTATGAATCAATGAACTGTAATTAAAGTATATTATGAGTTTCATGGTCTTTAATTGAGAATTTTTGGCCATTGGGTCGAATTTCATAGCATTTGGGGAAAATTACATCTCATTTCCCTAAGGGTCCAAAACTAGTTTTTTATATCTGATTGAAGGAAGTGATAACAACCATGGGAGTTAGATTGGTTATGTATATGAGTCTCTTATAATTTATTCTACACATACCATGATTCAATTTGATAATTTTAGTGAGTTTATGTACATTTTGGAAGCCATTCCGACAATTACCCGGGAGGGATTTGCGCCCCAAAATTGCTAGTAAATTCATCTATCTTATTCAGAATTTGATATAGACTTGCAAAACTAATTGGAGGACTATAATACATCCCTGAAAATAATAATTAAGTTATTATATCATTCATACACCTTCTATTAATATTTGAGAGCAATTGGGCTGATTTGGAAACCAAGACACTAAAACTAGTCAAGAGCCAAAATTGTGAAAAAATTGGAAAATTGGGCATTTTAATAAAATTCCAGAAAGGGGAAATTACAGTGGTATCAGAGCATGATATTGGAACCTGATGTGGTATTATATTTATTAGTACTTTAATTCAGGTTCCACCATTATATATTGAAACCCAAAAGTGCTTTTATTGAAGGAAAACAAAAAAAAAGGTAGGAGAAGAAGGTAATTTTTTGGGGGAAACTATGACTAGGCATGAAAAGAGAACCTCATATGATGGTGAGGAGATAATAAAAAGAATGGAACCTATCCTTGAATACATGACCAAGAATATTATGAAACGATTCGAATTTTCGGCTGTCCAAAGTTGGGAAAAATATATTGATTTTAAGAAGACCAATGGGAAAAATGCATCAGCTTGCTTGAAGGAGCAAAAGGAGGAGACCCATGAACCACCTAGTTCTGAAATAGGTGAAGTATAAGAAGTAGTACATCAAGAGGATATAAATTCACTCCCAAATGAATTTGAAAAATATAAGGAAACATCACATGAGAAGGAAGAAGAGTACCTTGAAATTATCGAATATCATTCTGAAACAAATTCTACTATGGACATGGTCCAAAGAGAATATACTGTTGGATGCTTGAACTATGAAGGAGCACTTACTGATGGGTTCTCACAACTTTATGTTGGTGACATAGAGATCAGATTTCGAAAAAAATTTGCAAGCAAAAATTCCATTAAACATGAAAATGAAGACGTTGTAGTAGTTGAACAAGAAACAAGATCAACTTCCCCATCACCACTTGAGATTCATGAAGTTGGTCCAAGCAAGAAGGAAGAATATGAGGAGGTTCATTTACAATATCCTCATTTTCTTTAAGGGTCCTTAAAAATTATTGAAAATAAGATCCAAGAGGTCCTTAGCATACTCCATGACACTAAAGCATTGGTATCAGATTCTTGTTGGAGAGCTACTTCCTTGGAGGAGCCATCCTTCCTTGAATACATGGAGAAGATTCAAAGAGCAATGTGCCACATCAAAGGTAATTTCATGTCTTTTATTTTTTATAGAAAAATGTCATTGAGCTTAGTGAATGGTTACATGAATCCTACTTGAAGAATAATGAAGTTATTCATAAGCTCACAATTCAAAATGAGCAACTTCTTGAAAAGTTGCAAGACACTTGCTTTTCCTCCTATGTTTCATATTGTCAAATGGTAGATTGTTTGGAGGATTCTCATGACATGGTGGATCATGAGAAACTTGGAAATTTGAATGTACTTTATGTGTTTGAAGATTAACTTGAAGAGATCCAAACACTTGATGTGGTGGAAGAGGAATTTGAATTGTCTCTTGATGAAGGGTATGCAATTTTTAAAGAAGAGCATGATTCCTCTATAGTGGAACCAATCTATGACAAAGGTTTCACACTTTTTAAGGAGCTTCATGATACTACCTATATGGATCCTTACCATGATGAAAATTCTGCACTTTCTATTCATTTTGGTGAGTTAGTTCATTCTCCTACATCCTACAATTCCATGTTTTGCAGCATTAGTCTCAATGAAGTATGGGTGAAAGGGTTCTTTTTGATAATGCCACATGAGGAGTATGGAACTCCTAGATTTATTTTTTATGATGAAATGGTTGGAGCACACTCTTATTCAAATTTGCAGCAGCATCCTTTGTTACTTTCTGATGATGCACATCTACATGGATGCACCTATGATATGCATTTGAGTCACTTAAAGACTCATGGTTTTTCTTGCTCAACACTTGGTCCATTTGATGTTGGAGGAACTTCATACGACACTTGGGTGACGAGGGATATGATTGAGGAACATTATTATTGGTAGCAACATTCTCTGTTATTTCATGATGATATACATATTCATGGGTGTATTGATGAGACTTCTTTGAGCCACTTGAAGTCTTCATGTTTTATTTGCTCCTTATTTGGTTCATATTTTGGTAGAGGTTCTTCATTCACTTCTTGGATGAAAGAACAAATGGATGATTATTATTTTGATCCATATTACATTCTTTGGGAGCAGCATTATAGGACATGGTATCCTCACCTATGTCGTTGGAGAAGATTTGATTGGTCACTTGAAGCATGTATGCACTTGGCAAATGGTAGTCTACTCACTTGGAGGTATAAGCACTTTCATGATTTTTTGATGAGGCACCTCCTTGATGTATCTTTTTATTATGTTGTTATGTACTTTGATGATATGTATTATGTACTCATGATTTTTGGAAGAATGCATACAATAAAATGGGATCCCGGAATTCTCTTTCCTAATGGTATGAGTTGGAGAGCACTCTTAATTGTTGGAGTGCAATGCAAGCAATGGGACCCCGGGATAGTTTTTAGTCCCATTGATTCCAAATTATTCGGGAAACAAGCAGTATGGGAGATCTGGATTCCCCACTTAATAAGGTGATGTTAATCAGAGTAGTGCAGCAGCAAGCATGGTGGTTCCTCTCTGAAATATTCATGTAATCTCAAAGACTTAAGGTGGGCAGCGCAGTGGCAACTTCAAAGAATCATACAGAAAGCAGGTTCTTCAACAACCATGTTTGAAATTGCTTGAGGACAAGAAATATTGGGAAGGAAGGATTTTTAATGTCCCAAATTTTTCATTGGGTCACAATGGAAAATCACATTTTCCATATTCATGAAATTTGTCAAATGGATGCTAAAAGTCAAATAATTGCCAAGGAGAAAAAGCACTAGTTTCCTAGGTTGGGGGTGGAATATTTGAGGTTTGGAATAAGGGGGATAATAAATGATGTTTAGACATTAGAAGGGGATAAATATTTAATAATTTAGATTATTAAATAAATACAAGAGAAAATGTAAGTGGCAATGGAGCATGAAGACACATGGAGACTATGGGGCCCACACTAGATAGAATTCCTATGTTAAATGTTATCTTTCTCTTGTAAATTCCAATATATGGGAAGTACAAGGTTTTGAATGGATTATAAGGTTAATATAATTTTCCATATAATTCATAGGTCTAATTTGGGATGAATTGTAACTTACATGGGAGATGAAGAGCCAAATGGGAGTTTCATGGACACTTGGCTAGATTCCTCTTACATTTATGACATCTATGA
Organism: Pseudotsuga menziesii; assembly: GCA_001517045.1. Lineage (NCBI taxonomy): Eukaryota > Viridiplantae > Streptophyta > Pinopsida > Pinales > Pinaceae > Pseudotsuga > Pseudotsuga menziesii. The sequence continues at coordinate 114,057 of LPNX011164144.1, read as the reverse complement.
CACCAATGATGGAGATTCTATGACAGTTATGACACAAGTCAGATATGAAGGCTGACATACTAACATACTGACATCTTAGGACTGAATAGATAATCTTGGAGGTCGAATTTTGGAGTTGGATAAGGCCAAGAGGCTCCTACTCAAATTTGGGAGAAAAGGGAAGGTGAAGAGAGAGGCCACATGGCATAGCATGAGCAACCACATAAATTCAACTTGGATTTGGTTTATGGATGGATTTGGAACATTAGAAGACTAATAATGTTTATAAAATATATGGATCATCCATGAGAAGAATATTTTGATCATTTGTGAATTGTGAGAACTAGTGGATGACTAGTTTTCTTGCTTAAGCCAATTTTGAGGGTGAAAGATTCCCATCCTAGTTGGTGTTTGGAAAGGCCACTCAGGTATTTCATGGAGACTTAATGGAGTCTTATTTTTAGGTAAAATATATAGTAATTTCATTTAAATTTCAATATTATCTTGTTCTTCCATTCATCTCAAGTTTTCTCACCATATTTTAGCTCTATGGAGTGAGGCGCACTTGGTGAGATATTCATCTCTTTGAGGGAGATTCTCTTGCTCCAGTATTTTGTATTCTAATGAAAATTATCTGTTATTTAATTTCAGAAATCAATCAGGTCAAAAATCCAATAAATATCATGTATTATTGTCCAATATTGAAGAAACGGTGCCATTTCCCCAATACGTTGTTGTAAACTCTTGCAATCTTGATGGAATCGAATGTATGTGTGAAAAAATTATGATTTATGAATGAATGAACTGTAATTAAAGTATATTATGGGTTTCATGTTCTATAACTGAGAATTTGTGGCCATTGGGTCGAATTTCATAGTATTTGGGGCAAACTACATCTCATTTCCCCAAGGGTCCAAAACTAGTTTTTTATATTTGAGTGAAGGAAGTGATAAAAGCCATGGGAGTTTGATTGGTTATGCATATGAGTCTATTATAATGTATTATACACATACCCTAATTCAATTTGAGAATTTGAGTGATTTTATGTACATTTTGGAAGACGTTCTGGCAATTACCCGGGAGGGATTTGAGCCCCAAAATTGCTAGTAAATTCATCTATCTTATTCAGAATTTGATATAGACTTGAAGAAATTATTGGAGAACCATAATACATCCATGAACATAATAATTAATTTATTATACCATTCATACACCTTCTTTAAATATTTGGGAGCAATTGGGCTGATTTGGAGACCAAGACACTAAAACTAGTCAAGAGCCAAAATTGTGAAAAAATTGGAAAATTGGGCATTTTAATAAAATTCCAAAAAGGGGACATTACAACATTTTCCCTCATCCACGCATATAATTACTATTTTTATACCCAATTTTCATGCTTTAAGATATTCCATATGCATTTTATGATCTTCAACATCATTGTTATATTGTATAGAGTCACATACCACCTACTAATATCCCATTATGTTGCTTGAAATATCAAAAAAAATCTCATATTGTGTTGGAAATTCCATTGAACTTGCCAACATATTTTAGTTAACATCCATACAAAATGGGTGATAATTGACCCCAACATAAAAAGGGGAAACCGAACCAAAATTTTAGATCTTTGCATCAGTCTTTAGAACAAAGTATCTCGTTAACAATATATGCAAAAATATTTGTCTATATCGTATTCATACAAAAAAGTAGAGGGATCTAGTTTGTACATTCTTAGTAAAAAATATTTTATCAAATGATTTTAAAGCTAATCCTTCATAAATATAAACAATTCCCTCTTGAGTTATACTTGCACACACTTTCTAGTGAATGGACAAACAAATGTTAAAGATGCGTATTAAACACATAAGATTAAATAATATTTATGTATTACAAAATGGCACATCATGCCCATAGTATATAATGCAAAAAGTACAAAATGATTATAAATCTGAATCTTAGACTATAAAAACTTTATAAAACCACGTCCAGGTCTAATTACAAGTATTCAATAAATCTACCATTATTAGATGATATTGTTAAAAAAAAGGATCATAGAGAAATAACAATAAACAAGATGCAAATATTAAACACATAAACACATTACAAGAGAGACACCAATATAACATGGTTCACCCAAGATGTGTTACATCCACACAGAAATTGACATCCCTTTATTATTATACCATTTAACAAAATGAAGGGATACAAACTGCAACACACCCATTGCACTTCCTCTTCATTCTCTCACAGTCTCTCTCATGCAATTGTTTAAATTTAGCAAAACTTAGGATCCTCAGGCTAGAATGAACTCACTGTGAAAGAGGGTTGAAGTAGAAAGAAGCAATTCAATGTACATTGATCAAATAATCATGGTGAAATTGAACGACCAAGAGACAAAATTTGGTCATCATAACATTACATCCATTATCATTAACCTCTATGTAATACAATGATGATACAATAGAGAGAATTTGAATATACTAGGTATGATTTGAATTCACAAACTTGGACTGACTCCGGTGCTAACTTAATATGGGAAAATCAACACTGAGATCTCACTAATATAACTCAAGACAACTAAATCAGTTCATAGTTAGTTAATTGAACAAGGTAGGTAGGAAAAGGAACCTAAGCTCCTTAAACCAGGGAAAATTGGTGCTAGGATAACTATAAATGAGTATTTGAGAATAACTCAACACAGACTAGGGTGAACTAATGGTCGGACTCCCATGACTCATCTTGGGTTCCTAAATTATAAGGATTCGACTATGGATATTCTAAACTCATGCAAAGTGGTGCATCAAGTGGTAGGTGGTCCCCAAATGAGTTCCCCATGGCACTAGTGAGGTGGAAAAATACTCCTAAGCTAGGAAAAGACACTTAGACTATGGTGGTCAAGGGAGGATTATTAATTAATCCTAACACACCCCATTAATCCTAACTTGGAAAACATGATCCCTAGAAACTAAGACCAAATGTCACCCATATAATCTAATGAAAAAAGTAACTACTCAATAAACTGAGGGAATGGGGAAAAATTCATGGGAACCCCTGCCCCCCCCCCCCCCCCCCCCCCCCCCCCAAACCCTCAAAATGAACAGGATCCAGATCAAGCTTTCACACCAAGAGAAAATTTCTTCTTGAGTAAAAAACTTGTGAATAAATTTCTGTAGTATGCATATCTGTGGAGAAGTAATTGTTGAGCCTCATTTTATTATCATTTTTGGTGATTAAATAACACATTTAAACACTATTTTATTATCTTTAGTATATTTTATGTCATGTAGATCATTATTTCAACACAAGGTAAGAACAAATTAGATGTTATTTCAAATTTGGTTATTAATATCATTTTTATGATTTTATTAACTCAAAATTATATTATTTAAAGCATATTTAATGTATTATTTGATATGTATATTCGTTTGCAGATTTTATAGTCTGTTTGGGAAAATTAACACTAAAACACATTCAGTCTACCTTTCTCCTGACATGTCTAGCTCACGATCCAGCTTGGCGTTCAGCTCATCATCCAACCATCGCGCGAAATTCATTGGTGGTTTGCCATGTTTTCCCTAGATCGAAACCAAGATATCCAACTCACGGCTCAGTGTTCTGTTTAGCTCGCCCATCATCCTGCGCACTGTCCATAACTGGTTTTGAGCATTTAAACATGAAACAACCTGCAACCAACTGATCATCCTCATGTCTGGGTAATCTTTGTCCTAGGCCGATGCATTTAACTCGTGCTCTAGAAGGATCGCCACCTAGCCTGCTCACTATCCACACGTTCAAAGGGATGGAAATTTGATGTTTACTCATGGCCTCCTCTATTTTAATATTAAACTATCATAAGCATGTTCGTTTAAGGGATAGAATGGCCTGCATTCTAGAACACCAACTATGTTGCCTCCCTTGCTCTCCACAACATCACCAGTCCACATGCTCGTGCTGATGAGGGACCTGCATTCTAGAATCCTGCTGCTGTGTATAAGCATGCGCTCAACACCATTCCATCCTCCACGCTTGTGAAGGGATCATCTCTACATCAAGCATGCTCAGGGAGGCCTGTTCACGCTAAAGAAGGAGCAGACTCACCACATTACGTTAGGATCATGCTGAAGGAAGAGCCAGACTATGCATTGGTTGCAAATCAATTATGTGCCTTTAAAGATTGACTAAAATTAGAGAGCAGTCGACCTTTAGGGTTGACTTGCTCATCTCTCATGTAAACTATATATATCAATCTCTAAATACAGAGCAGAGTTAGTTAGTCAGGAGATTTAGAGAAGCATTTTGTTAAGCAGTTCATAGTCACTGTAATTTTGTTTCTGAATTGGAATAAAGAGCTATATGCATTGTTGTTGAAGGTTGTGTTTGAGTAGGAGTTAGTAGACATCACCCCTAATTGTTGAGAGGGCCCCTCATAAACCAGACGTTCATTTCTTTGTTTAATTTAGTTCTTTCTTTTCTATTTTAGTTAGTTTAGTTTCAATTCCAGTTTGTTTTCATTAGATAATAGTAAATGCTATTGTATTTCATGTATTGCATTACCTTATTTTTATTTCAGCAATTAAACAAGTAGATGGGCGCATAGCTTTGCTGTCAGTTATTCATCTTTTAATTTATTTTATTTACAGTCATTTCATTCCAGTATTGTTTTTAGTTTTTATTTCCAAACATATAAAATAGTTTTCTTCCATTTGAATTTAGTCTTGTTTATTTCCTATCATGAATTTGCTTATATGAAATAGTTTGCTTTTATTTAGATTTAGTTCTGTTTATTTATTTCTTGCCATGAATTTGCTTAATTTAATTTCTAGTTTGTTGAAATTAATTTTCAGCTTACTAATTAGTTTAATATGCAATGCTTTCTTTTTGTTTATGAGTTTGTTTGAAGTTAATTTGTTGATTAAATAGGTTTGTTTTTTGATTCCATGCATTAGGTTTAGAACTACATAACTTCAGCTAAAGAATTAGTTCATTTAGGTTAGTTTTTACCATTTTCAACTATACGGACTACCATTCCGACCGTTTGTCCAGTCTGTTATTCAATCACCCCTTACAGACCTACTGTTCAGTATGTCATTTAACCCTTGGTTCAATTTTTACTATTTTTCATGTATTTTAAGATTATTTCTAGTTTTGTTCTGTCAATATTTGGATTATGTTTTTAGTTGGTAGTTTTATTTAAGCATTACAATTAAAGTTTGATTGATTTAGGTTATTGATTAAGGTTTTATTATTCTTCTTTTATTTTTCTTTTCACCTTAAATTAAATATATATTAAGTTGCTCTTATTTCTTGATTTCGTTTTACTGTTGTTTTATGTCATGGTTATCTTTGTTTGCATATAGAGTTTAGGGTTAGATGTATTATTTTTAAGAGGAAGTTAGATTATTTGTAATCATAGGAATTATTCTTGTTTTTGGTATGTATTTATTGAAGATTAGAGTTTAAATATCTTTATTAAGTTTTCTACTTGCTTTTGTTTATTATCTTTATTAAATTTTCTATTTGCTTCTTTTCCTTTAGTTTTCTATTTTTGCTTATAAGTTTTTCTCCATATACCCTAACCTTGCATTTGAATAGATAGTTGTTGATAGTATCTTTATCCAAGGTTAATTATCCTTTAATTCAATTGTTGTTTCAAATACAGTAGAGTAGCTCATATTGTTTTTTGTTTTAATGCGGTTACTTTAATAGTTGATTCTTAGGAGTTTGACTCGGGCTTTCATTTTGAAAGATCTTTCGATCTTTTGTTTATTAAAATATCTCCACGACACCCTAGGATCCTTTTTACCTTTGCATATATTTTGTATCAACTCTAAGCTTACCAACCCCGATTGATAATTAAATATTAGGTGTATTTAAGATACTAGAACACACCCAAACATTTTTGGCGCCGTTGCCGGGGTGTTGTTTTATAAGGTAGAATAAATAGGGTTCCTTTATGAAGTTTAGATAGATAAATTACTTTTTTATTACACAGCAAGAGAGAGGGGAGAACAGTAATATGCAAACACGAATTCACCATGAAATTCCCATAATTTCCATGGTGTAATATCCAGACGCATCCATTATAGTGAGGTGCCCCAAAGCCTTGTTGTTCCTTTGTTGTTTTTGTAAGTGTGTTATTTTTTGCATTTTTCATGTACTTGTTTTTTTTAGAACCAACACATCTGTTATAACAGGTGCCCCTAAACCCAACAACAATAGTAATAGCATAAGTTTCCTTTAATTTAGTTTTCTTTTCATGAATAGACTTAGAGATCCTCAGGTAGATTTATTAAGACAAGAAAATCTATTGACATTTTTACTAACTCTTCAAGGGGACGTAATACCCCAACTACTAACTCGCCAGAAAGGTATCGAAAAACACCTGAAGGGAGTAATTCTGCTTGGAAACCTAAATGAACTCTTCCAAGAGATCTTACCAAGGGAACCATAGAAGGAGAAGGAACCTTGCCCAGAGGTCATGAGGACCTCATTCCAGAAGAAATTTAGAAGGATCAACCACTAGTAACCTCTAGTTCTCCACTAGTCACAAAACCAAAGGATACGACCTTTTCACTAGTAGGAAGTCTGAACTTTGTTGACCTTGTTGATCCTAAGCAGGTGAAAGCCCTTTTTGTAAACCCATTTGATACAGTCATCTCACAAATTAAGACATCCATAGTAGAACCTACTTTCCCTCTAGGGTTCAATAAGACAACGGTTGACCAGGGGAATGTCTCTCCCGAAACAAAGCGTTGGGACGCTCCATTATCACCTCAAAAGGAGATTCCTAGGTATATTTATATTAAAAACCCAGCCTATATGGAGGGACAGAGAGAGAACAAAAATCATAACGAAGTTAGAAATAACGAAGGAGAAGGAGAAAATCAAACTAAGGCTACCTTCAGGTTTCCTATTCTAGATATTGTACTGGATGTAAATATGAAAAACATCCCTCCTTCTTCTTTACCTACCTTTAATGGAAAAAGTAATGAGGACCCACACATATTCTTGTTCGAGTTTGATAATCTATGTAGGAGCTATAATTATCTACAAGATGCTCACAAACTAAAACTCTTTCCCTCCACATTAAAACATTCCACCTTGCGATGGTTCATGGGATTAAGTGAATCGACTATCAGGACTTGGGATGACATGAGAACCTCATTCTTGCGAAAGTATCAAGAATACTGCAAACATAAAGATTCTCGACACGATATATTCAAGATACAGAAAATTCAAGATGAAATCCTAGAGGATTATCTCGAAAGGTTCGTTTATACACTTCATAAATCAAAGTATCATGACCTTTGAGAAGATGCAGTACGTACACTTTTTATCAAAGGAATCTCCGAGGACTTGCTAGAGAGTCTTAATCTCATGGCAGCCGGCGATATTTCTCATAATACCTTTGCACAGATCGGTGAGATGTGTAAATATTATTCTAGAAGTAGGAGGGAAGTTGGGAAAAACTTTCGAGAGCCTTATAGTATAAATGTAAGAGGAAATGTTCCTATTTTAGGAGGGGTTACAAGGATGAAATTGGGTAACCTATTGGAAAATTTTAAGACCGACATCTTAGGAGCCATGGGTTCTCAATTAGATACTTTACAAGCAAACAAAAGGAAATATGAAGAATGGGAAGCAATGAGTATTTATGTCCAAGGTGTAGAACGAAACATCCCCAAAGGGAATTTCTGTTAAATAATATCTCTATATGTCACATCTGTATAGAGGAACATCCAACAGATAACTTTCCATCCTTGCCTGGATTGCAAGCCATATATAAGAGTGGGGATGTAGGTGAAACATCTAGGAGGCCTCCTTGGCAATATAGATATCAACCAACATATCGTAGTTTTCCACCACAATCCCCAACCTATTAACCTCCATACCAACAACCCCAACAATGGAACAATCCTACTTGGCAGAGTTGGCCACCTCAATATCCTCCTCCTCAATTTCCACAACAATAGTATTGGTCACAAGGGTGGAGAGGACATCCATACCCTCAGTCACAACCTATCCCTCCACCTAATCATCCTTATCCTCAGCATCAACCGAATTTCTAGCAGCCTTTTCCTAGATTTGTACCTCCAGTGTCTCTCATTGCACAACAACCTCATCACTTCCAGAATACAAATCCTCTACGACCAAAATTATTACCTACACAACTAATACCTAACCCTAATAATAAACCAACTCAAGCTCTTAACAATATTGAGTTGCAAACTCTTCCATCCTACCTTATTTCGACTGTACCTATACATCAGATTCAATTATGATCTAGAAGAGTTGTTAATGATAAACCCAAAACATCAGTTGTCATTCGTGAGGAAAATAAAGAAGAAGAAGATTCAAATGAACCCATGAATGATGCCATCTTGGAGGATGTGAAAATTCCAAAAGTTCCAGTACCTATCCATCCTCCACAAGAACCTATTCAGGAACAAAGAATTCCTCCATTTCCAACAAGACTAGTAATAGAAAAACCTGTAGTCCATTCCGAGTATGATATTTTGAATGAATTAAAGCATATCTATGTCAAAATCCTGTTATTGCAAGCTATTAAAGATATACCAATTTACAGTAAGGTAATAAAGGAATTATGCATTAAACGCCCAGGGAAGAAACAAAAAGACCCCCTTACAATTCATGTCATAGGAGAGATGTCTGAATATATGTCAGATCAGTCCCGGATTGCAAAATATACAAATCCAAGAGCCCCAATAATGACTGTAATTATAAATAATACCACCATAGATAACGCATTAATCAATTTAGGATCTGCCATCAATATGATGACCACTGCAGTTTTAGAAGTTTTACAGTTGGGACAATTTCTTCGACCTACCCCTTCCATCTTGGAACTAGCAGACCATACTACAGTAAAGCTTGCTGGAGTCCTGGATGACATTATTGTATCAGTAGATTCATGGGAATACGTCATCGAATTTATGGTCATAGAATCAAAGGATCCTTCTAAAGGACATCCTATTATCTTGGGAAGACCATGGTTAGCTTCTGCCAATGCTTTTATAGGGTGTAAGGATGGGGAGATGACCATTTCCAATGGGCTGTCTACCGAAAGACTTATTTTATATACCCAGGCACAACCAGTAACTGAAAATTCATGGTGGTTAAATTGTTCCTTTAGGGATGAAGATTTTGATGACCCTTCCTTTTCTAGCGATTTCTCCTGGGCATTGCAGGAGTAGACTACTAAGAATGTATTGAATCGGTTTATTTCCTCCACCACTAGTATAGATTTTCCTCAGTCGTTTGCTAAATTTGATCAAATATTTGGAGATGAGTTTCAGGAAGCTATGGCTCTCTCAATGTTTACAGAAACACCTTGTGTCTTCACAATCGAAGAACATATAGGACCTTTCACCATACCTTGTGAGGTCAGCCCTGAAAAATTTCTGCACATAAATGCAGGGTTAAGTGAAGATCAACAAGCTCAACTACTTAAGGTTCTTAAAAAACAAACTGGAGCATTCGCATGGGAATACACTGATATGAAGGGTATACACCTTGACACTTGTATTCACCACATTTATATGGATCCAAATATACCACCTGTAAGACAGCCTCAGAGGAGGATGAATCCTGCTTTGAAGGATATAGCAAAAGAAGAATTACAAAAACTCCTTATTGTTGGTTTCATCTATCCTATTTTCGATAGCAAATGGGTGTCTCCTCTAGTGGTATTTCCAAATAAAGTTACAGGGAAATGGCGTATTTGTGTTGATTTTAGGGAACTGAACAAAGCCACCCTTAAAGACTCCTTTCCTTTTCCCTTTATTAACCAAGTATTATATACCTTGTCAGGTAAGTATTTCTCCTTTCTTGATGGATATAGTGGATACAATCAGATCCTAATAGCACTTGAAGATCAGGATAAGACCACTTTTACATGTCCTTGGGGGACATTTGCTTATCGAGTTTTGCCATTTGTCTTATGTAATGCACCCGCTGCTTTTCAGTGAGCAGTCTTAGGCATCTTTTTTGATCTTATATATGACTGTGTTGAGGTATACATGGATGATTTTACAGCCTATGGTAATAATTTCCAAGAATCTCTTGACAACCTTGAGAAAATTTTTATCCGATGTCAAGAAACTAACTTAGCTCTTAGTCATGAAAAGTGTAAAATGTTACTGACAGAAGGTATAGTTTTAGGACACCATATTTCTTCTCAAGGAATTAAGGTAGACCCTGCTAAGATCGAAGTAATAGTTGGCCTTCCCTCTCCAAAAACCCAAAAGAAGGTGAGAAGCTTTCTAGGTCATGCAGGCTATTATGGTTGTTTATTGAAAACTTTACAAATATAGCTGTGCCAATGTTTAAATTGCTCATAAAAGATGTAGAAATCCAATGGACATAATCTTGTCAAAATTATTTTGAGATTTTAAAGGCTAAACTATCAATCGCACCAATACTTAGGGGCCCTTACTGGATCCTTCCCTTTCATATATCTACTGACGCTTCCGATACGGCCATAGGAGGATTCCTAGGCCAAAAAGAAGGACAATCACCTTATGCCATTTATTTTATCAGCGAAAATCTTTCTCCTGCTGAACTAAACTATACCGTTACTGAAAAAGAACTTTTGGCAGTAGTCTATTCTATTAATAAATTCTGCGATTATATTACAAGGTACGAATTTTTTGTGCACACCGATCACTCAGCCATTAGATTTTCAATGAATAAACCGATCACCAATGGTAGAGTTACACTTCTCCTATTACAAGAATTTAATATTATTGTCATTGATCGACCTAGTAAAGAAAACTTAGTAGCAGATTTTCTTTCTCGTATACAACACGATAGTGATAGTAAACCTATTGATGATACTTTTCCTGACAAACATCTATTTGTTGTATCTATTCAAACCCCTTTGTTTGCTGATATTGCAAACTATTTAGCGACTGGAAAAGTACCACACCATTTGGCTCCATACAAGAAATGCCTCATAATAGTACAAAGCTCTAACTATTCCTGGGTTGATCATGACCTCTTTCACACTGGCCCAAATCTTATTATTAGAAGATGTGTGCGAGAGGATGAAATGACAGACATCCTCTAAGCATGCCATGATGGACCACGTGGAGGACACTTTTTTGATAAACAAACATCATACAAAGTACTGCACTCTGGTTATTATTGGATAATCATTTTTAAGGATGCTACCAAGTACGTTAAAGGATGTTATAGTTGTCAAATAATGGGTAGACCCACGACATCAGACGAAATTCCTTTACAACCTCAAGTCATTATTGAGCCTTTTGAAAAATGGGCTCTTGATTTTGTAGGACCAATCTCTCCCATGTCTTGTAAAAAGAAATATATATTGGTTTGCATAGATTATGTTACCAAATGGGTAGAAGCTAAAGATTTGTTCAGGGTTACAGAGAATTCTGTAGTAGAATTCATATATGAAGAAATATTTACCCGATTTGGTTTACCCAGATAAATTGTCACATACCAAGGTACTCAATTCACTTCCAAATTAATGCAAGAGCTCACTACAAAGTATGGTATCCGACATTGCAAGTCTTCACCTTACCATCCTTAGGCTAATGGCTATGTAGAATCAAGCAATAAAGTATTAGAATCTATTTTAACCCATACCATTCACTTACATCGTAAGGATTGGGTGGATAGAATTCCAAAGTCTTTATGGGCCTATAGGATAACATGGAGAAATACTACCGGACATACCCCTTATGAGTTAGTATATGGAAAACAAATCCTTTTACCTATAGAATTTCAAGTTAAAACCTTTCTTATGGCAGCACAGTTAGGTATGGATTTGGACGAAGCACAGAAACAACGAATCCTACAGATTAATGAGTTATATGAAATTATACAGGATGCGCTCCAAAGAACCATGCTAATACAAAATCAACGGAAGCAATGGCATGATAAATTTATCAAGCGAGATCAATTTAATACTGGATATTGGGAATTACTATTTGATTCATGGTTTAAAAACTTTAAAGGAAAATTAACTACCCGTTGGTTGGGCCCTTATGAAGTAGTTACAACTTTTGACAATGGATCAGTAAAAATTAAAACAATTGACGGCTCATAAGTTTCCTTTATAGTGAATGGACATAGACTTAGGCTTTACCACCAACCAACATCTAGATAGGATTTCGTACAAAATGTTTTACAACACAAAGAAATGGAATTGATTGAAGAGGAAGTTATTCCTCCTCCTCCTGATGTGTGAAATCATTTTGGGTTATCATCACTTGTATATATGTAGATATGTTTTTCCTTCTATGAATAAATAAGAGTCACTTCTGATAAAATAAATTACATGCGACTCTTTTGCTTTCTATGTTTTTATGAATAAATTGAATCACCTAACAAGTGGTTTTGCAGTTTGATCATGGATACTTTATCTCTATAAGTAGCTCATGAAGTATTATCTGGAAAAGGTAATTACGCTCGTAAGGTATCTTAACTTTTCTTAACTTGCATTTTGTAGTGACAATTAAGGATAACTCCTTGCATATCATTCTTAACCGCTCCTTTTATGATTTAGATAGTTTCTGATATTTTGATTCATACACGTATATTTCTGATTTGCTATTTCGAACAGTGCTTGATAAGACCTATTTTAATTATCATTCATCTTGTGCCTATGGATTACTAGTTCATCCTATACTTGTTATCAAAACTTGTCTCTCAAATATCTCTTTGTGATAACTCAAGAGTAGGTGGAATTTTTACCTATGGGGAACATTACTTATCTCTTCTTAAAAGGATGGATTCTAAGGTCAAAGAGCAGCTTTAAGTTATTCTCTTTTGACGTGATTTATGATTAAGGCCAGTATGAAAAGATATTTGAAAGTTTGTTCTGTAAAATTTAATTATGTGTTTTAACAGGGCTTAACATGCTCTAGTACCAATCGGCTTCCATATATTTAATATCATTATATACAAGGAAAACCTGTCGGGCTATTCGAACAGGCTTGCTGGCAGTCGGTCAATGCTGTGTAACACCTTAAAAACTAGGAAGCTCGATAAATGCAAGTAAACCCGTCGGGGTACTGAACAGGCTCACTGGCACCGGGACTATACTTGCATGGTACCAAGATAAACCCGCCGGGGTACTAAATAGGCTTGCTAGCATCGGGGAAATATTGGGTAAAGAGGCCTGGTTAATGCACTAACATGCACATGATTCGTAAAATAATGCTAATATACAGGAAATTTTTCAAAAAACAATTATACATAAAATGTTAAGGCCCATTATCTTTACTGTCACTTGAGAATCGTTGTAAGTTGGGCTTAGACCTAGCCATCTAATTCAATCAATACCTAGGATGTTATTATCCTAGAAATTATGGGACCCATAGTTACATATCTCACACACTTCGGGGTAAACTCTAAGTATTTTATGATGACAAGATATCTTTACAATGAGGCATAGATGCCTAGCTTTTCCTATGGCATTCTTTCGATTATATTATTGTCTCTTCATATGGTCTTTCTAAGCACTATTATTTTTCATAAATATACATATCTGAATCACTTTCCTTTACTAGTTAATTTTTCTTTTCTTTATAAAACAATAACAGCATACTCGCACTTTTTATTATCTGAAATAAACTATTCTTCTCCTTTGCATGAGGACATGCCATATCTTTGGTTTGGGGGAGGATTAGGAAAATTCAGAACAAAATATTTGTCTGCTTTTATCTTTTATTATTATGACAAAATTGCTTATTTCTGACAAATGTTAAAGTGTTTTCAGGTTATAGCACGAAGCATGCTTTTACAAAGAAAACAAATCAATCAATCAATATGAAGGATTTGATGGAAGACTTTATGAAGGATCTAAATAATGGTTCAGATGATGGTCTAAATGAGATATTGTGGTATTATAGCATAAATGATTAAAAATTTGTTAATCAAATTTTGTTTTTGAAAATAGTCTTATTTTTGTATGGATGCTTTGACCTTAAAATTTATTTTGTTATCATTTTACTGTTAGCATATTTTTATTTAAATACACATGAAAACTATTTTTTTTGTTAACTAAGAATGCTATTTATGCATTTGTGATATATGTTCAAGCTATCCAATGTTTTACTTTGGACATGGTTGAACTAATTATAAAGTTAATAAATTTATTTATCAAACGTAAATGCTTGTTAAATGACACACATCTTGAATTTTGCTATAATAGCATGGTCTCCTAAGAAATCCAAATCGTTTTCTATTCCATCGTTTATTTTTTCTTACTTCTATTTTCTTACACCTTCTATCTTATAAATCTTATATCATAACCATTGAACAAATGCTGAATTATTTTTTAACATGACAAGCTACTAAAATAAGACTTAGTAAAATCTTTTCTATTGTTGACATAAAATAAATATTCTTTTATAAGATTAAAGTTTAAATTATTCCCTTCATTTCCCTAGTAGAAGGCAGTTACTAGCACAACTTTTCCTTCTTCCTTAATCATTTTCTTTTTGCTCAGTGGGACTTGGCATTTCTCTGGTTTGGGAGAATGTTGAGCCTCATTTCATTATCATCTTTGGCGATTAAATAACACATTTAAACACATATTTTATTATCTTTAGTATATTTTATGCCATGCAGCTCGTTATTTCAGCACAAGGGAAGAACAAATTTGATGTTATTTCAACTTTGGTTATTAATATCATTTTTATGATTTTATTAACCCAAAATTATATTATTTAAAGCATACTTAATGTATTATCTGATATGTATATTCGTTTGCAGATTTTATAGTCTGTTTAGGAAAATTAACGCTAAAACGCATTCAGTCCGCCTTTCTCCTGACATGTCCAGCTCATGATCCAGCTTGGCATTCAACTCGTCATCAAATCGTCACGTGAAATTTTTTGGTGGTTTTCCATGTTTTCCCTAGATCGAAACCAACATATCCAGCTCATGGCTCAATGTTTCGTTTAGCTCGCCCATCAGCTTGTGCACTGTCCATAACTGGTTTTGAGCATTTAAACATGAAACAGCCTGCAACCAACTGATCATCCACATGTCTGGGTAATCCCTGTGCTAGACCGATGCATTTAAATCATGCTCTAGAAGGATCACCACCTAGCCTACTCATTATCCATGCGTTCAAAGGGATGGACATTTGCTGTTTACTCACGGCCTCCTCTATTTTAATATTAAACTATCATAAGCCTGTGTGTTTAAGGGATAGAATAGCCTGCGTTCTAGAAGACCGACTGTGTCATCGCCCTTACTCTCCACAACATCACCAGTCCACATGCTCGCACTAATGAGGGACCTGCGTTCTAGAATCTTGTTGTTGTGTATAAGCCTACACTCAACACCATTCCATCCTCCACGCTTGTGAAGGGATCATCTCCACATCAAGCACATTAAGGGAGGCCTGTTCACGCTAAAGAAGTAGCAGACTCGCCACATTACGCCACAATCACGCTGAAGGAAGAGCCAGACTATGCGTTGGTTGCAAATCAATCATGCCTTTAAAGATTGACTAAAATTAGAGAGCAGCCGACCTTTAGGGTCGACTTTCTCATCTCTCATGTAAACTATATATATATATGTCTCTGAATACATAACAGAGTTAGTTAGTCAGGAGATTTAGAGAAGCATTTTGTTAAGCAGTTCATAGTCACTATAATTCTGTTTCTAAATTGGAATAAAGAGCTGTATGCAGTGTTGTTGAAGGTTGCTTTTGAGTAGGAGTTAGCAGACATCACCCCTGATTGTTGAGAGGGCCCCTCATCAAACAGAAGTTCATTCAGATTGTCTGTCCAGTCTGCTATTCAGTCACCCCTTACAGACGTACTGTTTAGTCTATCATTTAACCCTCAGTTCTGTTTTTACTGTTTTTCATGTATTTTAAGATTTTTTCTAGTTTTGTGTCATGACCCCAAAATTTCACAAAAATTTAAAAATTTTAATGTAATATAAAATGTCTAAATTCGCAGTTTAATAACTGCTATCGTTTATCGAAAAATGAAATAGTTAACAATATGTAGTGATTCACTTCAAACACATAAAATCTAATACCACTTTAATTTTGATAAGTTATATAAATGACCTGCAATCAGTTGCTTCTAGCTGTACTGATGATTTGCTTTTGTCAAGTAGGTGAGAAGCTATGTTCTAAACTGGGGCTTACTTAGCAATTGCTAACTCAGCTGGATTTCTGGTTCTTACAGGTTCAACAGGTAAAATTTTGAACAATTAGGAGTTTATTTTATTTTGCATTAAGTCACGAAGTACTTCATTAGCATAATAAAAATGCAAGAGAGTAAATTGATTATATAAAGCAAGGCTACGATGAGGTAAAGTAACTTCCTTTGATGTTTTTGGATCTATGACAGTATTTTAAGTTAGTCGTAAAGACCAATATCCTTAACATACTAGTGTCTTTTACCAGCATGAGTTCTACTTAAGTTTTCTTTCTGATGTTATATGCCAAGTTACTTACAAATTCTACTGATGAGCATAGGGCTCATAATTTAACATGGAAACAATTTCACTGAAGCATGAATTTACTGCTATTGCTAATTCTAATACTCAATGTACTACTTTATAAGCATGAATATAATTCTACGACCTTCACGAAAAAACTTTACAATAGATCACATAGCTCTACTTTTAATTCTGCTCTAGTAGTGAAGAATATCAACCTGTTTATTTAAACATTGTTATAATTATCTTCTTGCACTACTAGTCATCGAGCTATAAATTTTGATTTCCAAGTTTCACCATGTCACACGTGTTATTGTAATATTACATTACCATATCGTTACTAATATTACTAAGTAATTTTTATTTTACCTTAGGTAGTCTTACTACCTTGTAATTACCAAGGTGTAGTCTAATTATTGGTTTGATTTAATATGAGTTTGGTTCTTTATAGAAACCAAAAGAACACTAACTTCAAAGAAGTTTTCAAACCCTAGCACTGTCGACTTTATGCAATTGTAAGATTTATACTAGGGTGGAACTAATACCCAACATTTACTTACATAAAGTTCAACTATAGACAAATGATTTCATTAGTTTTGTTCTTACATAAAACTAGTTCCCAAACGATGCTTAAACATCGAAACAAGGTTTGTATGAAGAGCATTGAGAGGTACACAAGACTAAAGTCCAAAGTCATAAGTTCAAAATTGATCACGATATATATGTTTTACCACATGGTCGATTGCAATGTTATCCAACATGACAAATGATAAGATACATTTAAAACAAAACATTATCATTAGTTATATGGTATAAATGATTGGCAATAATATGTGTTTCACCCGATAGTGCAGGTTTGACTATAGGGATTGACCCTCTTTTGATTAAAAATTTTGTTGGCCACGTGGATGTGTCTCCACCATGCATTAGTTGAATTAAAATGCAAATGGAAACCCTATGCTCTTCATTTCTCTTTGAGGATTTTACTCTGCGCTGTGAGAGTTTATTGTTTGTATAGTGCTACATCATCGTGCAAGTGTTGAGGGATTCATAGTTTGTAATTTGGTTTCTTTCTGGAATTTATTGTAACACCATGAGAGTGGTTTATTAACTCTATCAGTAGTTTAGAGAGCTGGACATAGCGTTACCCTTGTCTATGCTCGTGACTTGCTCCATTGTCGGTGAAATATAGAATAAGAACCTCGCTGCTTCAGTCACAGGATTGGCATGGGGGTTTCGTTTCTTCCTGGTGCAATTCCTCAAACTAGTTCACTCTCCTTCTCATCTCCAAACTTCTTATTTGTAGGTAATAAGCTTACTCTACACTCATTCCTTTCAATACTTCTTAGATAAGGTTTTAATACAATGAATACAGTTTCTAACTAGCAATTTGGCTTGGACATGCAGGTTACAGTCACGGCTTTAGAATTGAAGGAAAGTCTCTCAATAATTGGTTAACTTCATGGCCATAATGGGTAAGCCCCGATCTTGTCATGGCATCTCCCTACTTGCAAATGGTTGTTGGAAGGAGTTTACAATTGAAGGGAAGCATGGCTTCGGTTCCTTCAATGGTTTTAAAGCTTAGTTTTTTTGTTATTACTCAGTTTTTGTTTTTAAAACCCTTGCGTTGTTCATTGGGTAGCTCCGGCTCTTAAGTCGTGATTTGTATGTAGTTTTTGGTTATGTAACAGAGCTTCTAGCCCTTTGGCTTGATAATATAATACTCGGCTTTTAAGATTATAATAGTTTTTCCTGTACTCATGGTTTTTAAATGACTCCTATTTCGATTACTCTAGTTTGTTCTAATCGATATTTTAAATAATAATACTATAAATAGGGTTTTCTTCTTCATCTGTCAGTTAAGTAATTTATTGTTAATGGTAAGAATTTATAGGTGAAATAGTTTTAAGATGAAGACTGTGGAACAGTCATAATGTCAAATTTATAATCTTTATACTATCAGTCTAGAAATATATTAGTTAGGGTTTAATGGAAAAAACCCTTGTGTAAATCTATTCTTATATAAATTATTATTTGAGCTCTAACTCATTCGCTTCTGTTTCGATTTTACATGAGGACTATTGTTTATTTAACTTGTCAATGAAGTATTTAATTTACTGATAAATGATTTATAAATACAGTTTATTTTCAAGAATAAGAGTGTAATCAGTCTAATACATAGTTTATAGTTTACTTGTTATTTTTAATTCTTAGTTAGAAATATAATTAGATGTATTTATACAGAATTAATTCGTATTTCAATAGATTAGTCGAAAGGGTTTCGACCCTTAGTTTATCACAGGTATAAACCTGTGTGGTGATTTTGTTTATTATTTATAAATACTTTATTTTTATTTACTACTTTGTAATTTATAACTATTTGGAGCTCTGTAGAGAAAAGAATGTTAACTTTGAACTCTATTTATTTTACATAATAAAGGGTTTATAAATGAAACCCTAATCTGGTTTTTATTAAGAAATAGTTAAGACTGAGTTAATATTTTAAAAGAAGAACTATTTAGTTATTAACTTGTTATTATATACTTTCTTGAATATTAGTTATTATCTCCCATAAACTTTTATTTCCTATCTGTATACTATTACTGTAATACTAGTGTATTTTACTATTTCTTTTACCTGCATTTCCATCTAGATAAACTGAATAAAATAGTAAATATAAACAACTACAACACTGCTTTTTTTATTGTACTGTAAACATTGAAATAAATTCTATTTTCATTTACATACAAATGCAAAATAATATTTACTATTCTCAATCCATTACAAAATTTATTCCATTTACCTTAAACAATCTAACTGTGCTAGAGTACGGCCTGTAACCAGGTGTGGAAAAACAGAGCTTAGAATTTTAATTCCTTTGTATTTCCTTATTTTCCTAAATCATTTTCATTTCCATAACAATCAAATAAAAATACTAAATATAACATTTCACAAACTCATAACTTTTAACACTCATGTAGCAAATAAACTAAGATTTATTTAACTAAGACAGTAAAATAAAATAACATAGAACCTGTTGAGGACATGACAACAACAGCTTTAGGAGGCCATTCCTACCTACCAATATTTTGGAGAGTGCTCAAACAATGCTTCCTCAGGACCCCCGAGCCTGTTTTTGGTCTTCTTGGCTGAGAACTTGGTGGACAATGCAACTGTAGAACCCTCTGTCACCTGACTAATTCAATACCTCAGTAACAACAATCTTCTCTTAGTAGTATGATCTCCAGCTTAAAATTTGTAGCAATATCAATCAGTAGTTATCCCCTCAAACACTTTCCAATTTCCCCTCCATTGAATTTCTCTGAAGTAAATTCATTCACCCTGAATGATCACTTCTCTAGAATGAGCAGCCTCAGCTCTATTCAATGGGAAATTTTATAGAGATGCCTAGGTCTTTCTGGGTCAGTTTTCATTAATTGAGCCACCTGCTCTGATTCTACTTTCTTGGGGAATCATGACCACAAATATAGGGAGGTTTCCACCTGCAATAGTTGGAAGTGGTTTGAGGATGCTGCCACATGTCAGTTTGCTCTCCACCTAGTCTCCTCCACCAATTTGACCAGTAAACACTCTTTTAACAGCTGTCCTAAGCTGTTGTCTCCTCATTTATTTATTATAAATAAAATATTCTGAATTTACATTAAATATCCTCGACCCCACTCGGTCATCAATTACAACTTAGCATAAATTTTAACCTAATGTTCCTCAAATAATATAAAATTATTTTTGCAAAATTGGGGCATGTGACATGCACACCCCCTTAAATTATAACATCGTCCTCAATGTTATTTATTCCTCATCCTCAAGATTCCCCTGCAACAGAATTGGATATGCATCCCGCATATGACTTTCCAATTCCCAGATGGCTTCCTCTAGACTAAGGTGCTTCTATTGCACCTTCACCTGACCAATGGTGCAGTTCTGAAGTGTGATCTCCCTCCGATCGAGGATACAGTTCGGTTCCACCAGAAAATATCCTTTGGGTTCCACCTGTACATCATTCCAGTTAACAACATAAGTAGCATCATGAACATATTTCTTTAATATGGAAATGTGAAAAACATTGTGAACTCTTAAATTTGGTGGTAAGGCTAACTGATAGGCTACCTGTCCAATCCTGGACAGTATTTCAAAAGGACCACAATAACGAGGTGCTAGTTTGGCACAACTACCCAACCTCAGAGAGCTCTTTTTGAGTCTCACCTTGATGAACACATGTTCACCTACCTGAAACTCTTTTGGAGTTCTTTTAAGATCTGCTTGACTTTTCTGTCGATCTTGCACAATTTTCAGATTACCTTGTACCTGCTTTAAAATTTCTTCCATTTCTTTCAATAATTCGGGACCTAATTCTAATCTGTCCACCAGATTAATTCAAGAGATAGGAGTGTTACACTTCCTTCCATACAAGATTTCGAAAGAACTAAATCTGGCTAAAGCTTTATAATTATTATTGTAAGCAAATTCTACCAGGTGTAAATAATCTTCCCATTTACCTGGCTGATTCTTTACATACATTCTTAGTAAATCTTTCAGTACTTGATTTACTCTTTCAGTCTGTCCATCGGCTTGAGGATGGAATGAGGTACTAAAATTTAGTGTAGTATTAAAATCCTTTAAACAGAGATTTCCAAAAGTTACCTGTAAATTTAGGGTCTCGATCTGAGATTATAACTTTGGGTATTCCATGTAGTCGAAAAATTTGCTTTAAAAAGATATCAGCTATGTTTGCAGCTTTGTAAGTAGTTTTTACAGGTATAAAATGAGCTACTTTACTTAATTTGTCAACCACTACCATTATAGAATCATTTAAGTTCTGATTTTTAGGCAGTACAGTAATAAAATCAAGACTAATTATCTCCCATTTCCAGCTAGGAATGGGCAATGGATGAAGTAATCCAGCTGGATGTTTATGTTTAGTTTTTACTTGCTAACACTCAAAACATCTAGCGATATATTCTGCCAGTTCAGTCTTCATGTTTGGTCAAAAATATTCTTTTCTTAACATATTTATAGTCTTATGATAACCTAGATGGCCTGTGTAAGGAGTTTTATGGATTTCGTCTAAAATTAATAACTTAACTTTAGGTACATTAGGTATATACATTCTGTCTTTATACAGTAAAAATCCTTTTTCATTCAAGCTGTACCCTTTACATAAACTTTCTGTTGGATTTTCTTTTGCTTTTGCTTGTAATTTTTGGTAAATTTCATCTTGTTCTACTCCTACTTTAAGTTGTTCTTTCAAATCTGTTGTATAAGTGCTGATAACTGCTGTAAAGCTTATCTTTGCATTTCTACTTAATGCATCAACAACTTTATTTTCTTTCCCTTTAATGTGCTGAATTTCGAAATCATACTCACTTAGAAAAGCTAGCCACCTAGTTTGTCTAGCATTCAGGTTAGGTTGATCTAACAGATATTTTAGTCCTTTATTATCTGTCATTAGAATACATTTTCTTCCAATTAAATGATGAAGCCACATCTTTAGAGCATGTATGACAGCAACCAATTCCAAGTCATAGGGTGCATAATTCTTTTCATGAATTTTTAATTTTCTAGACTCATAAGCAATAACATGCCCTTCTTGAGTCAATACTCCGCCTAAACCATCATTGCAGGCGTTAGTACACACTATAAAATATTTATTTGGATCAGCTATTCTAAAAATAGGTGCACTGTTCAATAAGGTTTTTAAATTTTTAAAACTATTCTCACATTTTTTATTCCAATCAAATTTCTTTCCCTTTTTCTGTAAGGAGGTTATTGGATTTGCAATTCTCGAAAACCCTTCAATGAACCTCCGATAATAATCGGTAATTCCCATGAAGGATTGAACATTAGTTATGTCTTTAGGAACTGGCCAATCTTCAATCACCTTTATCTTTTCGGGATCCACCAAAATTCCTTCTTTAGTCACCACATGACCGAAGTACTGGATTTTATCCTTAAAGAAGTCGCATTTACTAAACTTTGCAAAGAGTTGATGATCTCGTAACTCTTGCAAGATAATTTTTAAATGTTCCTTATGTTCTTCTTCAGATTTCGAATAGATTAATATGTCGTTGATAAACACGACCACAAACTTATCCAGATATTTATGCATTACATTATTCATTAGACACATAAAAACAGCTGGAGCATTAGTAAGTCTGAGTGGCATGACGACAAAATCATAATGGCCATATCGAGTCCTAAAAGTTGTTTTAAATATGTCTTCATCTTTAATTCTAACTTGGTGATATCCAGACCTTAAATCAATTTTTGAAAACACCGTGGCTCCACGCAGTTGATCAAACAGATCATCTATGTGAGGTAATGGGTATCTATTTTTAATAGTCATCTTATTTAACTGACGATAATCTATGCAAACTCGTAGAGTCCCGTCCTTTTTCTTAACAAAAATGACAGGTTCCCCCCAGGGAAACACACTGGGTCGAATATATTTCTTATCAATAAGTTCTTTTAATTGTGACTTAAGTTCATTAAGTTCAAGTATGTTCATCTGATAAGGGGCTTTTGAGCTGGGTACTGCACCAGGTATTAGCTCAATGGTAAAATCTAGTTCCCTTTTCGGCAGCAATCCTGGTATTTCTTCTGGAAATACATCTGCATACTCTTTTAAAACTGGTATATCTTCCAATTTTAGTTTATCTATGTTGTTTAAATTTTCCTCATTAGTTATTGTTACTGCATAATCCTTACAACCTTTCCTAACAGCTATCTTAAGCTGCAGAGCAGAAATATTCGTTACGGTTGTTTTCCTAGGGATTCCTTTTACGCTTATTGGTTTTCCATCTTTATTTATACAAGTAAAGGTTTTGTCATAGCATTTTAAAATCACCCTATGTTTCTCTAACCAATCCATGCTGATTATTATGTCGTATGAACCCAAAGGTAGTACATTAAGCTTTACAAAAGTTTCGAATTGATCCATAATTACTGCACAATTCTTTACAAAACTAGTTACCTTCCTCTTTGCACCAGTAGCTAACTGAACCAACCAAGAACTTACAAATTTTTTAACAGGAAGCTTACATTTTTCTACCAAATTAGGTGAAATATAACTTAAACTAGCTCCTGGATCAATTAAAATAGCTATGGGTGTTTGGTTTATCTTACCTTATAATTCCACCATGGAAGTTTGATAGTCTGCTTGTCGATTCTCCAAAGCTGCATTGATCCTGGGCATAGTCCTCGCTAAATCTCCAACAGTCATCTCCTCTTGTATTGTATGGATATTACTGACAGTATTTTTCCAATTAGAGTAGACTGAGGCATAATGTGGGCCATTACACTCCCAACACTTTATGGGTTCTTTTCGTTCAAAGTTATTTGTGTAATTACGGTGATTATTAGCATACTCTTTACTCTTTTGATTGTTCTGATTGTTTGGTGAATTATTCTTATTCCCATGAAAATTCATATTAGGAAAATTTCTGGCCTTATTATTTTTAGAATTCCGATTGGGTACAAAATCTTTCTTCTTTTGATCATAATTATTATTCTTTTTGGCCTTCCAGTTGGACATACTCTCCTTTTTTCGATTCTATTCATAACAGAAATTAGCTTTCCTCATAGCTTATTCCAGAGTTTTTGGATTGTCATACTCAATCCTATCCTTTATGTGATATGGTAAATAGCTGAGGAACCGTTGTACCTTCATTTTTTCATCCACAAGGTATGGCACATACCTAAGCAAACTTAAAAATTTACTATTCAAATCTTTCATAGTCATTGTACCTAGTTTTAGCTCATAGAATTCTTTAGACCTTTCTTCATAGTATTGTCCAGATAAAAATTTCTTTTTAAAGTACTTCTTGAAGATACTCCAATTTATGTTTTTCTCTCTTATTCCTTTCACTTTTTTTAATTCTTGCCACCATATATCAGCTTTCCCTGAAAGATTATAGATAGCCATTCTAGCCTTTAATTGGTTAGAATAGTTATAAATTTGGAAGTACTTCTTCATCACGAATAACCAGGATTCTGCTTCCTCCCCCTTTTCAGTTTCCCCATTAAATGTTGGCGGTTTGATCTTTTTAAACTCTCTAGAAATTTCTTCATAAGGTTTATATTTTCTCTTTCTAGTGTGGTGGTTATCCTCACTACTATCACTATTAGAATGAGAATTACGTCGATCACCAAATACTTCGGAAGATGAGCAGCTTTCACTTTTAGTTTGTTTAGTCTTTTTATACTTATGTTGGTAACTTATATCTTCTGAATCAGCTCTTTTACCCCTTCCCTCAGTATGAAATCTTTCTATTAGGATCTGATTCAGCTCCTCCTGAGCTCTTAGAAACCTCTCATTCTCCTTTTAACAGATTCCATTTCAGATTTTAATTCTTTGATGGTTTGCAAAAGTTCTGAGGAATTAGTGGTTATGTCTTCCTGTATAGGTTCTCTTTGTAAATTATCTTGTTCAGTATAGGGAGATTCTTCTTTCGCATATTCCTCCAGTTTTTCCATGCCTGTTGTTTAAACTCATAAACAAATTTCTCTGTTGATAACATTAAAAGAAAACAACATCAACAAAATGATTTAAATACATTGTTTCATATAAGCAAGTTGAGCTTCATCAAGGCCTAGTGTTTGAACCTTGTGCTCTGATACCACATGTCATAACCCCAAAATTTCACAAAAATTTAAATTTTTTAATGTAATATAAAATGTCTAAAGTCACAGTTTAATAACTACTAGCGGTTAGCAGAAAATGAAACAGTTAACAATATGTAGTGATTCACTTCAAACACATAAAAACTAATAGCACTTTAATTTTGATAAGTTATATAAATGACCTGCAATCAGTTGCTTCTAATTGTACTGATGATTTGATTTTGTCAAGTAGGTGAGAAGCTATGTTCTAAACTAGGGCTTACTTAGCAATTGCTAACTCAATTGGATTTCTGGTTCTTACAGGTTCAGTAGGTAAACTTTTGAACAATTAGGAGTTTTTTTTTTGCGTTAAGTCAATAAGTACTTCTTTATCATAATAAAAATGCAAGAGCATAAATTGATTATAGAAATCAAGGCTACAATGAGGTAAAGTAACTTCCTTTGCTGTTTTTGGATCTATGACAGTATTTTAAGTTAGTCGTAAAGACCAATATCCTTAACATACTAGTGTCTTTTACCAGCATGAGTTCTACTTAAGTTTTCTTTCTGATGTTATATGCCAAGTTACTTACAAAATTCTACTGATGAGCATAGGGCTCATAATTTAACATGGAAACACTTTCCCTGAAGCATGAATTTACTGCTATTGCTATGTCTAATACTCAATGTACTGCTTTATAAGCATGAATATAATTCTAATACCTTCAAGAAAAAAAATTACAATAGACAATAGATCACATAGCTCTACTTTTAATTCTGCTCTAGTAGTGAAGAATATCAACCTGTTTATTTAAACACAGTTATAATTATCTTCTTGCACTACTAGTCATCAAGCTATAAATTTTGATTTCCAAGTTTCACCATGTCACATGTGTTATTGTAATATTACATTACCATATCGTTACTAATATTACTAAGTAATTTTTCTTTTACCTTAGGTAGTCTTACTACCTTGTAATTACCAAGGTGTAGTCTAATTATTGGTTTGATTTAATATGAGTTTGTTTCTTTATAGAAACCAAAAGAACACTAACTTCAAAGAAGTTTTCAAACCATAGCACTGTCGACTTTATGCAATTGTAAGAGTTATACTAGGGTGGAACTACTACCCAACATTTACTTACATAAAGTTGAACTATAGACAAATGATTTCATTAGTTTTGTTCTTACATAAAACTAGTTCCCAAACAATGCTTAAACATCAAAACAAGGTTTGTATGAAGAGCATTTTGAGGTACACAAGACTAAAGGCCCAAGTCATAAGTTCAAAATTGATCACGATATATATGATTTACCAAATGGTGGATTGCAATGTTATCAAACATGACATATGATAAGATACATTTAAAACAAAACATTATCATTAGTTATATGGTATAAATGATTGGCAATAATATGTGTTTCACCTAACAGTGCAGGTTTGACTATAGGGATCAACCCTCTTTTGATTAAAAATTTCGATGGCCACATGGATGTGTCTCCACCATGCATTGGTTGAATTAAAATGCAAATGGAAACCCTATTCTCTTCATTTCTCTTTAAGGGTTTTGCTCTGCGCTGTGAGAGTTTCTTCGTGGCCATGAGTGGCCTGCTGGTTTATCGTTTGACAGCTCCATTGTGTAGTATGGTGTTGTATCCATCGTGCAAGTGTTAAGGGATTCGTAGTTTGTAATTTGGTTTCTTTCTGGAAGTGATTGTAATACCGTGAGAGTGGTTTCTTAACTCTGTTAGTAGTTTAGATAACTGGACCTAGCATTACCCTTGTCTCTGCTCGTGACTTGCTCCATCGTCAATGAAATCTAGAATAAGAACCTCGCTGCTTTAGTCACAAGATTGGCATGAGGGTTTCGTTTCTTCCTGGTGCAGTTCCTCGAACTGGTTCAGTCTCCTTCTCGACTCCAAACTTCTTATTTGCAGGTAATAAGCTTACCCTGCACTCATTCCTTTCAATACTTCTTAGATAAGGTTTTAACACAATGAATACAGTTTCTAACTATTGATTTGGTTTGGACTTACAGGTTACAGTCACAGCTTTAGAATTGAAGGCAATTCTCTCCATCATTGGTTAACTTCGTGGCCATAACGGGTAATCCCCGGTCTTGTCATGGCATATCGCTACTTGCAAATGGTTGTTGGAAGGAGTTTACAGTTGAAGGGAACCATGGCTTTGGTTCCTTCAATGGTTTTAAAGCTTAGTTTTTTTGTTATTACTCAGTTTTTGTTTTTAAAACCCTTACGTTGTTCGCTGGGTAGCTCCGGCTTTTAAGCCGTGATTTGTATGTAGTTTTTGGTTATGTAACGGATATTCCATCCCTATGGCTTGATAATATAATACTCAGGTTTTAAGATTATAAGAGTTTTTTCCTGTACTCAGGGTTTTTAAACGACTCCTGTTTCAATTACTCTAGTTTGTTCTAATCGATCTTTTAAATGATAATTCTGTAAATAGGGTTTTCTTCTTCATCTGTCAGTTAAGTAATTTATTGTTAATGGTAAACATTTATAAGTGAAATAGTTTTAAGATGAAGACTGTGGAACAGTCATAATGTCAAATTTATAATTTTTATACTATCAGTCTAGAAAAATATTAGTTAGGGTTTATTGGAAAAAACCGTTGTGTAAATGTATTCATATATAAATTATTATTTGAGCTCTAACTCATTCGCTTCTATTTAGCTTTTACATGAGGACTATTGTTTATTTAACCTGTCAATGAAGTATTTAATTTACTGATAAATGATTTATAAATACAGTTTATTTTCAAGAATAAGAGTGTAATCAGTCTAATACATAGTTTATAGTTTACTTGTTATTTTTAATTCTTAGTTAGCAATATAATTAGATATATTTTATACAGAATTAATTCGTATTTGAATAGATTAGTCGAAAGGGTTTCGACCCTTAGTTTCTCACAGGTATAAACCTGTCTGGTCATTTCGTTTATTATTTATAAGTACTTTTATTTTTATTTAGTACTTTGTCATTTATAACTATTTGGAGCTCTCTAGAAAAAAGAATGTTAACTCTGAACTCTGTTTATTTTACATAATAAAGGGTTTGTAAATGAAACCCTAATCTGGTTTTTATTAAGTAATAGTTAAGACTAAGTTAATATTTTAAAAGAAAAATTGTTTAGTTATTAACTTGTTATTATATACTTTCTTGAAGATTAGTTATTATCTCCCAAAAAAATTTATTTCCTATCTGTATACTATTACTGTAATACTAGTGTATTTTACTATTTCTTTTAGCTGCATTTCCATCTAGATAAACTAAATAAAACAGTAAATATAAACAACTACAACACTGCTTTTTTCATTGTACTATAAACATTGAAATAAAGTCTATTTTCATTTACATACAGATGCAAAATCATATTTACTATTCTCAATCCATTACAAAATTTATTCCATTTACCTTAAACAATCTAACTGTGCTAGAGTACGGCCTGTAACCAGGTGTGGAAAAACACAGCTTAGAATTTTAATTCCTATCTATTTCCTTATTTTCCTAAATATTTTTCATTTCCATAACAATCAAATAAAAATACTAAATCTAACATTTCACAAACTCGAAACTTTTAACATTCATGTAGGAGATAAACTAAGATTTATTTAACTAAGACAGAAAAATAAAATAACATAGAACTTGTTGAGGAGAAGATGACAACAGCTTTAGGAGGTCGTTCCTCCCTACCAATCTCCTAGAGAGCGCTCAAACAACGCTTCCTCAGGACCCCTGAGCGTGTTCCTGGTCTTCTTGGCTGAGAACTGGGTGGAGAATGCAACTATAGAACCCTTTGTCACCTGACTAGTTCAATACCTCAGTAACAACAATATGCTCTCAGCAGTATGATCTTCAGCTTAAAAGCTGCAGCAAGATTAATCAGTAGTTATCCCCTCAAACACTTTCCAATTTCCCCTCCACTGAATTTCTCTGAAGTAAATTCATTCACCCTGAATGATTAGTCCTCTAGAATAAGCAACCTCAGCTCTCTTCAATGGGAAATTTTATAGAGATGCCCAAGTCTTTCTGGGTTAGTTTTCATTAATTGATCCACCTGCTCTGATTCCACTTTCTTGGGGAATCATGACCAAAAAACAGGGAGGTTGCCACCTGCAATAGTTGGAAGTGGTTTGAGTATGCTGCCACATGTTAGTTTGCTCTCCACCCAGTCTCCTCCACCAATCTGACCAGTAAACACTCTTTTAACAGCTCTCCTAAGCTGTTGTCTCCTCATTTATTTATTATAAATAAAATATTCTGAATTTACATTAAATATCCTTGAACCCACTAGGTCATCAATTACAACTTAGCATAAAATTTAACGTAATGTTCCTCGAATAATATAAAATTGTTTTTGCAAAATTGGGGCATGTGACATTTTGTTCTATTAATATTTGTATTATGTTTTTAGTTGGTAGTTTTATTTAAGAATTACAATTAAAGTCTGATTGTTTTAGGTTATTGATTAATGTTTTAT
Source organism: Pseudotsuga menziesii (assembly GCA_001517045.1). Lineage (NCBI taxonomy): Eukaryota > Viridiplantae > Streptophyta > Pinopsida > Pinales > Pinaceae > Pseudotsuga > Pseudotsuga menziesii. The sequence goes on along the minus strand of LPNX011164144.1, from coordinate 84,494 downwards.
TGTTATTCTTTTATTTTTATTTTCACCTTAAATTAAATATAGATTAAGTTATTCTTATTTCTTGATTTCATTTTACTGTTGTTTTATGCCATGGTTATCTTTGTTTGCATATATAGTTTAGGGTTAGATGTATTATTTTTAAAAAGAAGTTAGATTATTTGTAATCATAGGAATTGTTCTTCTTTTTGGTATGTATTTATTGAAGAATAGAGTTTAAATATCTTTATTAAGTTTTCTACTTGCTTCTATTTATTATCTTTATTAAGTTTTCTATTTTCTTCTTTTCCTTAAGTTTTCTGTTTTTGCTTATAAGTTTTTCTCCATATACCCTAACCTTGCATTTGAATAGATAGTCGTTGATAGTATCATTATCCAAGGTTAATTATCCTTTAATTCAGTTGTTGTTTCAAATACAGTAGAGTAGCTCATATTGTTTTATGTTTTAATCCAATTACTTTAATAGTTGATTCTTAGGAGTTTGACTCGGTTTTTCATTTTGAAAGATCTTTTGATCTTTTGTTTATTAAAATCTCTCCACGACACCCTAGGAGCCTTTTTACCTTTGTATATATTTTGTATCAACTCTAAGCTTACCAAATCCGGTTGATAATTAAATATTAGGTGTATTTAAGATAGTAGAACACACCCAAACAGTAATTCAGTGTGATGGTCCTTATGTGGACTAGTTCCCTAGTATAGTACATGTCATCCTCTCCGCCTTCTTCCAATATGATGACATATAAGAGAAGATTTTTTTTGTTTTTGTAGCCAAACTCGCATCTTTCTAGCCTCTTTGATCGTATAGAAGAATTGAACTTGGGATTCCATGCCTTGGGGTCGTGCTTAAGCCCATACAATGGATTCCTCAGCTGGAATGTCAAGAAAGAATCGGTGTACCCCTTAATCCTTTCCATGTAGATTTTTACTTCCAATTTGTCATGTAGAAAATTATTTTTGTCTCTTCTTTACAGAGAAAGAGTGACACGATCCAATCTCTCATAGTTCTTTAGTGAGTAGAATTGTTGATCAAACCTCACCATCATGTAGCATCTCTTTGGGAGTTTGTAGCACCTCTCTGGGAGAAGTGTATTTGGTTGACATAATGCAAGGCCCTCATTTTGAAACTAAGATCTTGTTCCTCTCTTGTCAGATTACTCTCTGTTCATGCACCCAACAACCTCAATGACCTTTTGATCCCATTTAGGCCTAGTATTGGGAGTAGGGACTAGATATCGATCTAGATATGATTGAAATTCATCTTAAATTCCAAGAACTAATTCAATGAGGAAGGATTGATATTTTTAAAATACATCCTCAAGTGCATGGAATCTCCCATGATCTTCAGTATTCTCTCTAGAATCATCCTTCCTCGCACCTTCAAAGAGGGAAATATTGTGTTGTTCAAAGAGTATTGACATCTTATCTATGGTCTTGTTCATACAACCTTTCTCTGTATGGTTTCCTTTCTTACAGTAGGAGCACTTTCCCTTGTCAACCCTTTGATGTTTGTCCTTGTTAGAGCCCGAGGCTTCATCTGATGGATCAAACTCTTCCTTAGGTTCGAATTTGGTGTTTCTATTATATTTTCCTTTCTTCTTCCTTCTTGGTTGTGCATTCTTTTTCTCCCTAGCAAAGAGAGATTGATTTTTGGAGGCTCTGAGGGATCCCATATGTATTGTCTTATCTTGTTACTCAATAAGACATTCTGTGAAGGCATCAAGTAATGGAATTTTCCAATTTCGATTTGGCGGTCTCCTAGAGTGAAAGGTGGGTATGAACATTGAGAATTCTAGGTTGATTTTAATCATAATAGAGAGGACCAATTGCTCATTCTTCATGTCAATCCCACACTTCTTGCACTGCATGACAAGGGATTTAATTTTTGAGAATAATTGTTGGATGGTTTCAAAATTGCTGGGTTGAAGAGAAATGAGCTCATTCTCCAGAATATGTCCTCTCATCTCATCATGCTTTCCAAACAATGATTCAAGATTTTACACACTTATTTTTGGAGTTATTAATCCATCTAGATGGAAGAGTAACTCCCTGGAGATATGAATGCACATGAAACAAAATGCTTCATCCATTTTGTTAAGATACTTCGACTTCTTAAGAGGCTACTGGGGTTCGACCTCCTTTCCCATGGTAACCCTGTAAAGACCTTTATTGCACAACACTATTTGCATATTAGCCCCCCAATCAAGATATTTGAAGGGTGTGAGGATCTTGAGTGTCAAGGATGTTGAATTCTCCATCTTTCAACTTCAAGGAGCAGCATAAATATTCATAATTCTTCAATTTACCTACAAAAACACTTCAATTCAAAGTCAACTGAATTCAATCACTCTCTACTTCAACATGTGCACATTCTATGGATGCATCACATGTGTCTATACTTCTCTAGAAAAAATTAGGAGCGAGCAAGGCACGGATATTAGGAATTACATGGAACCCAATTTCTTATGGTGCATCAATGGAAGTTTTTGAGGATTGAAGTTGGCATGATTACCTGCTCTGATACCATGTTTAATTTAGAAAATCTTAGGATTCTCAAGATGGAATGAAATGACTGTGAAACAAGGTTGAAGGAGAAAGAAGGAATTTAATGTACATTCATCAAACAATCATGGTGAAATTGAACAACCAAGAGACAAAAATTGTTCAACGTAACATTACATCCATTATCATTAACCTTTATGTAATATAATGATGATGCAATAGATAGAATTCAAATATACTAGGTATGATTCGAATTCACCAACTTGGACTGACTCTAGTGCTAACTTAATGTAGGAAAATTACCACTGAGATCTCACTCATATAACTCAGGACAACTGAATCAGTTTAGAGTAATTTAACTAAAAAAGGTAGGTAGGAAAAGGTGCCTAACCTCCTTAAATCATGAAAATGTGGCGCTAGGGTAACTAGAGATGAACTAATTGATTCCCATTTGAAGATGACTCAACATCGACTAGAGTGAATTGATGGTCGGACTCCAATGACTCAATGTGCATTCTGAAATTATAGGGATTGGCATTTGGAGCTCCTAAACTCATGAAAACTAGCACATCATTTGGTGGGTGTGTTATAGTGAAAATTGGAACTTCTATGTATGTGACGACACTTACATGTTTCAGTCGCATGACAACAATTACATGACGACACTGCACGAACTTATTGTTGCTCACCTAAAGGAAATTCAATGGATGGAAGAAAAATATTTTGGAATTTTGTAGCATCCCCATATCTCTTTCTTAGTTCATTGAATACTTAGGAGGTTAGTGAACATTTTTCTAGACCAAATCCCTCTTGAAAACCCCTAGAAAAGCCATAAAAATTGCATTCTTCCCAAAAACGCCCCTTGTACATGGTCTGCTAGCATTTTTTACCTTGAATGCGTGTGTTGTTAGTGTTCCACTAGCATGTTACACGCAAATTTCCATTGCTCAACTAGTGTGTACGTAAAAATCATTTAAAAAATATAAAAATCTCAAAAAAATGGGGTGGATTTCGAACTACCTCCTTGGTTGTAACTACTTCTTCCTTGACCCTCTCTATTCCATTTTCTATATAAGAGAGGGAGAGGGAACCATGAAAGGGACTTGGCCTACAATATTGTTATGCTAGGAGAATTTGGTCTCTCCTCCCCCTCACTTATGCCCTATTTTCCATCTACTTTTGTTGCAGATATTGGAGGTTGGGATTCTTGGAGGATAGACGCAAGTGATCCATATTGAAGGTTTCACGAGGTTCCTTGAATGATGAGAAGGTATATTTTGTACTTGTTTAATTTATTAATAAATAATTGGAATTATTCCCTTTCCAAATCATTGTATTTGTCTCTGTTTTTTATTATATGTTGATGTTTATGAGATCAGGGTTTCATGTTCTTTTGAATATCAATATCTTATATGTAGTGAAATTGGTTTGAATAAGGTTTCAAGTTCTTTTGCAGGTTCCTTGATTGGAGAGCAAGAGAAGGACTCAAGGAAAGTCTTGGATCAACCTTAAGTTTGTAAGTTAGAAACACTCCCAACCCTTAAAATTTTACTTAATCACTATATTTGCAGAACTTTGTATCTCTATATGTAACCCTAGTACATTGGTGGACTAGTCACCCCATCCATAGAAACACTTTCCCTAACAACAGAATTAGAAACTCTGTTGGGGAGAATCCTATATCCGTTGGGTTCTCCTAGTCTATTTTCAAGTTTCTTTCAAGGTCTGAGTCTTGCTTTCAATTTTAAAACAATCCTTGAGTCATTGTAGACACTCTCTTTGTTGTTTTGGGAGTTGGATCCATATTTTTTGTACCCTTTAGTACCCACACACATGTGATAATGCATATAGTTATGTTTTTACCTCCTACACGTAGGTTCGTAATTCTTCCACTTGCATTCTCAATGCTACTGTTAGTATTGTGCACTAGTGTGTCCTTCCTCTAAGTGATTTTTTCACTTTTACAGATGTTCTGGAAGGGTCTGGTTGCAGTCTTTGGGGTCTTTGTTGTTCTCAATTCTATGTAGGACCACTAAGAAGTGGTGTCTTCTCTTTATATTGATATTAACTTGATGTTACAATATGTTTTGAAGCATTTGGGCTTGTATCTTGATTTGTGCTTGATCTCCTTGCTTGGCATGACCTTGTTTTGTATGGTGTTGATCGACCTCTGTTAGTAGATATAGACTGAACTTGCAAGCCATTTGATCCTTGTCTTACTCAATCTTTTGGTCAAAATCCTTATGCAAAAGTGGTTTACTTGGTCTCTTATGCAAGTTTTCCTTCCAAGAGAGGTCTTGTAGGACCTTAGGTCGGTCTAGGATTCTGTTTAGTGGACATAGTACAGAAGTTCATTTTCTTTGTCCTTACATCATATGCATGTACTTGTTTATAGGTTATTTTCTTTTTTAATTTTAAAATGAAATGTAAAATAACAAGTCTTTGCTTTATATGCATTTATGCCAGTTTCATTAGTCTTAGGTGCATTTGCACATCTCTATTTTTTGAAAATAAGAAAAGAGATATTTTATTTTTGGCCTGTATTTTTAGTTTTGAAAAGAAAAAGAGAAGTGAAAGCTTTGTTTTTTGAACCTCTTTCACATTTTCCATGTTGTTTCCTCTTTCAAGTCAAAATATCACTAGTTTCATTACTTCTACCTTTTTTATTAATCAATAGCCCTTAAAAAGAATGCTGATAATTAAAATGTATTAGAAAGGTTTCTTTTTTAGGAACGACATATACTAGTTTAAGCTAGTGTTTTGGGTCATGACTTATCTCTAAACTAAACTAAAATATTAAACCTAAACATAGTGGCCATTCTTTTATGAAATCAAACCTTACAAATAGGTGATCCATAAAGCTCCTCTCATATAGGAGTCAAGCACAAGGTCATGCGAGATTGAGTTGCAAAGATACCCCTCCAATACTCAATTGAGCATACACTAGATTTGTTGCCCATTTGTGGATTCACTCAGTACCACCTTTTGGTCCTATGTGGTGTCGGTAATGTTTCAATATCAGGCTTAGCTACTCTACTCATGTGAATCAACTCGAATGCGACTGTTCCATTGAACCCTTTTTGAAAGTTTGGAATCCTTAGTATCTTGACCTCTAGGACTCTACACAAGTGACGGTGGAAGGTTATTTTCACTATACCTAGGGCAGACATGGGAGGAAACCCCATGTAGATCTTTGTAAAAGTGGTTGGTGATTCAAATGCTTACCGCAAATTTATTGTATTGTGGACCCAGGGTCAGTGTCTTTCTCCCTTCACTGGTTAGTCATGGGCCCTCATTGTCCTAGACTCTCCTTTGGAAGGTATCTTTTTTGCTTGGTTTGGATACTTAGGAATTTTTCTAGTGGTGTGCTCTTTGTGTTTTTTGTTGCTAGTTGGCCTTAGAGATTTATTTCTTGTTGAGTTGGAAACTATGCCTAGTATCCATGTGGGAACCAACCAATAGACCCCTACGCAAGGGGATTCTTATGCTTTTACTTTTGCTGGGAATTTTGGTGTTCCCCTTATGGCCACTCTGAATCTTCCTAGATTCACTCTTGGGCTACCGGTTTGGGTTTTTCCCACCATAACTATCCGAAATGATCACAATGTTTCTCAAGAAAGCACCTTATATCAAGGAAATCAAAACAATGTCTCGCTTCACCACTAGCATCATCTCCTTTTCCTTCTACCTCGTGTGGTGAAAGTTCTGATACTAGTAATAAGCAGTCTAAAAGGAACAAAAGGAGGAAGATTAGGAAGAATATGAAAAAGAAAGGAGGTTGTCAACCTTTGTAGGTCATGTTGGGGATATTCACCTAACCTCTATGAGTCATGTTGGGCCCAGCCACCTAGCCTCCGCAAGTCATGTTGGGGGAATTCAACCAAACTATATGATTCAAGTTGGGCCCAGTTACTCATCCTCTGGAGTTCATGCTAGGGGGAACAACCAACCTTTGTGAGCCATGTTGGACCCATCCACCCAGCCTTTGTTATTCATGCTAGGGGAAACCACGTAGCATCTAGAGGTCATAATGGGGGAAAACAAACATCCTCTGCAATTCATGATGGACCCATACACCCAGCCTCTACTATTCATGCTAGGGGAAACCACCCAGCCTCTATAGGTCATGTTGGGGGAAAATAACCATCCTCTATAATTCATGTTGGACCCATCCACCTAGCCTCTGCTAGTCATGCTAGGGGAAACCACCCAACCTTTGGAGCTCATGCTAGGGAAAATCAGTCATCCAATTCAAGTCATGTTGAAACTGTCAAGAAAACCAATGTAACACCTTAGTTTTGACCCCGTTTGCATTAAATTATACATGATGTAAATATTGTATTTAATCATGGTGTGGAGCTAAAGGCCAAGGTCTCCAACATCGATTTAGTGTTTTATGTTTCAACAATTAAAATTGATGTCGATGGTATTTCATGCTAGCCCAACACATTAAATTTTGGACATCGTGTACATATGCAATTTAATTAAAATACCCACAACCAGCTATGTCAATGCAACATTAAAGAGATGGGGGCATGATTTCCTAAGAATAAGGGGGGGGGATATTCAAACCTTTGAGCCAATGGGGAAGAGGCAAATATCAAAGGGAACCCCCATCAAGATGTCAACTACCCATTTAATCTTCTTGTTCCAATCATTTATATCTGCCATAAGTGGTTGAGTTAGTTATTGCATGGGGATGGGAAGAGTATGGGATTCAATTTCGAATTGGGAAGAGCACCCATTTTTGGAAAAATGTGTTTTGGCTTAATGGTCAAGTAAGAACCCAAAAATTCATTACTCACCCATTATGCATTCACTGGTTGGGTACACAGGGTACTCCCAAAGGACTGAACACCAAGAAAAACCACTTCATCAAACAGATCACAGATCAATACACCAATGTTTGTCACGTGGTTAAAACCCTCGAGAGGGAAACAGTCCATGGCCCCAGCCAAATAGCTACTTGGAGCAATTTATTATGTAAAATAAATAAAGTTACATGAGCTTCTCATAATCGATCAACTAGCCAAGGACCCTCTCTTCTCTTTAAATAGAGATCATAAACCAATCGGGTGTTAAGCCACGGATCAATGGTAGGTATGATCTAAGAGAAGTTGAACCATAATCACTCTATGTCTAGAACATATCATGACCGTCGGATTAGAATATTTACAAATGCATACTAATGCATACTAAAGAAAACACACTTTTACCTAACGGATATATTACACAAGTTGATCTTAACTAACTCCTAAGTGTCTAAATATCCTAACATACCCCCTTAAGAACAACTTGGGATAGAATTGAAGGATTTACAAAAGTGACACTATTAGGAGAAGGAAGGAGGCATTAGAGCCTATCCCCCATTAAGGACACATTCCTGAACTCCTAACATAGACCGAAGTTTAGAAAACTTCGCTTCTGTAAGAGACTTGTTGAAGATGTCTGCAACTTGATCATCTGTAGGGAAATAGAGTACTTCAATAACACGATCATGAACAAGATTTTTGATGAAGTGCATGTGTAGCTCAATGTGTTTGCTGCGCTGATGTAGAACTGGATCTTTGGCAAGCTTGATGGCACTTTGATTATCGCACCAAAGTGAAGTAGGTTGCTGCTGCTCGAATCCAAACTCTGAAAGGATCTATCGAAGCCATAAAGCTTCCTGACTGGCATTAACTACTGCTCGATATTCTGCTTCTGCTGAAGAAATAGCAAGAGATTGTTGTTTCTTACAAGCCCAAGTGACAGGTCCAGATCCCAAACTGAAAACATAACCTGCAGTAGACTTTCAATCATCAGGATCGTCGGCCCAATCTGAATCAGTGAAACCAACCAACAAAGGTTTCCCCCCTGTACTGTAATGAATCCCAAACTGAATTGTACCTCGAATATATCGAAGTATTCTTTTTTCTTCTTTTCAGTGACTTTCATGAGGAGTTTGCATATAATGGGCAACATGACCAATGGCAAAGGAAAGGTCAGGATGGGATTGAGTCAAGTATAAAAGACTACCAACAAGCTGACGATACAAGGTGGCATCTACTTCAGGGGAAGTACAAGTGGCAAAAAGTTTGACTCCAGACTAGAAGGGAGAAGGGGCTAGTTTACAATCTTCCATGTGGAAGCGACGAAGAAGGTCACAAGCATACTTAGACTGGGAAAGAAAGATTCCTTCTTTGGTTTGCAAGACTTGGAGACCAAGAAAATAATGCAAATGTCCTAAGTCTGACATTTCAAAATTTTGCTTAAGACTGGATTTCACATGGGTTATAATGTTAGGGTCACTACCAGTAAGGATAAAATCATCAACATAAAGAACAAGTATGATGATATGGTTTTCTACTTTCTTGGTATAGACATTGGGGTCAGAATGACATCTAGAAAAACCAGTGTCAAGGAGAAAGCTATCCATTTTGGCATACCAAGCTCTAGGAGCTTGCTTAAGGCCATATAAGGATTTCTTAAGGAGACAAACAAGGCTATAATTATTCTGAACATATCCAGGAGGTTGTTCCATGTAAATTTCCTCAAGTAAATCACCATGTAAGAAGGCAAACTTGACATCCATTTGATGGACTTCCCAGTTATGTAAGGCTGCAAGGGAAAGAACAAGGTGGATGGAGTTCATTTTTTCTACAGGGGCAAAGGTTTCATTGTATTCAATCCCTTCAACTTGGGAAAAACCTTTGGCAACTAACCTTGCCTTAAGTCTTTCAACACTTCCATCTGATGCATACTTAGTTTTGTAGACCCATTTACATCTGACAAGTTTTCTTCCTTTTGGAAGAGGAACAAGATCCCCAGTATCGTTCGCCATTAAGGAACGATATTCTTCATCCATAGCTGCATCTCAATCTCGATTTCCTGAAGCTTCTAAAAAAGTTTCTGGATCATGATTCTTAGAAACTTGGGCCAAAAGAGAAGAGGCTCGCTGAAACTAAGAACGTGTTCGACGTTGATCTCTAGGATCACCTAAAAGATCACCAGCTGCTTCACATGTTGAACGGACCCATCGAGGAAGTATTGGTGTTGGTGCAATTGGAGGAACATGAGCAGGCGGAGGTAGATTTTCATCCTCACTGTCATCATTAGAAACTAGAGTTGGAAACCTGTTAAGAAAGTTGGAAGAATAAGAAGAAGGCACAATCACTGAATCAGGCCCGTAGGCCAAAGATGGCACACCCGCCAAGTTAGGCTCGCAAGCCAAGATATCTTCATCAAATTTAACATCTCTTCTAATGATTATATCATGTGAGTGGGGATGAAGAAGTCTATAACCTTTTACATCTTCAGAATATCCAACAAATATGCACTTTTCACTTTTAGGCTGCAATGCTTTCCGTTTTTCATCCGGAATGTGAGCCCATGCTTCACAACCAAACACACGAAAGTGACTTACATCTGGTTTAATTTTACTCCATGTTTCCTCCGGTGTTATACCTTGTAAAACTGTAGTGGGTGTGTGATTAACTATGTAATTTGCACAATTTATGGCCTCAGCCCAATATTGAAGACTTAGTCCCTTAGATTGGATCATACAATTAGCCATTTCTTTTAAAGTGTGGTTCTTCCATTCAGCTACACGATTTTGTTGTGGTGTATATGGAAGAATGTGTTGTTGTTGGATTCCTTGTTCAGTGCAAAAAGTAGTGAACTTGTTGTTAACATATTCTCCTCCATTGTCAGATCTTAACTTAATAATTTGATGACCAGATTGTTTTTCAACAAGGGCCTTGTAGGCCAATAGCATGTTAAATACTTCGCTCTTAAGTTTTAGGAAGTAAACCCAAGTGCGTCTGGAGTAGTCATCAATGAAAATTAAGAAATATTTGAAACTAGAAAAGGAAGCAGATGGAAGAGGGCCACACAAGTCACTATGCACAAGCTCCAAGGGAACCGAGGCGTGCCAAGAGGCACGTTTGTCAAAACTGTCCCGATGATGTTTTTCGAGTACACAACTGGAACAAACACCATCCTTGCAAGATACTAGCAGAAGACCAATCACCATATTGTCTTTACATAGTTGTTGCAATGAGCGATAATTTGAGTGACCAAATCACTCATGCCAAAGTTTGCTCAAGTTATCACTATGAGCAACAAAAACTGAAGGAAAAGGTGATGACCCAAAGTTGTTAAATTTGTACAACCTAGTAATATCATCAACAGTTCCAGTAGCAAGGACATTTTGAGGATTTTTAAAATCCTTGATTACAACTTGGTGAGATGTAAACATCACAGTTTTACCTTCACCTGAATGAGTAATTTGATAGACTGATAACAAATTGCAGGAAATTTTTGGAACACATAGTACATCACTGAAATGACCATTTTCTACTGGAACTGTTCCAGATCCTACAACACTTAGAGATCTATCATCACCAACAAATATTTGTGTGGTGTTACATTCATGCATAGTAGAAAAGATAGCTTTATCCTTAGCCATATGATAAGATGCTCCAGAATCAATGAGCCATTCAATTGAAGTAGAAGAACAAGATGCAGTATAAGAGTAACCAGAAGCACAACGTGCATGTCCATGAGAGGTAGATTCTGAAGACGAATCTAGGCTGATGTGGTGCTTCTTAATTGTTGCTTCCAAGGCTGCCATCTTCTTAAAACATTTAGATTCATCATGATTATCTTTCCCACAAAAATTGTAATGACGCTCAGTCTTCTTTCCTTTTTGCTTGGATCATTTGTCATTTTTTCAAGGAGGAGCTAACTGAGAAGGTTTGGGACCCTTGTTGTTTTTCTTATTATTGCGAAATTTTTTTTTCTTGGAGGCTTGGAATTTTCTTTCTATTGGGACAATAAGGCTTTCCCAGATGTATCTGCATTGTTAATTATTCCAAGACGAATGAGATTATCTTGCTCCCTAATTAAGGAATCACGAAAGGATTCAAGACTAGGCTCTTGATAGATGGATGTAGTCAAGGATTCTTTCATGGAGTAGAATGTAGATACAAAAAAAAATATGCAGGTCCAAGTTTGGAAAGAATATGATAAATATATTGTTTGTCTTCTTTCTTAATCTTGCATTCTGCACATAATAATCCAAGAGTTTTATACTTAGATAAATAGTCTTGAATGCATGAAAAATCATTTGGATTCAAGGAAAGCAACTCATTCTCAAGTTGATGACCCCAAATTTCATTGTGTTTACCAAACACAGATTCCAACTTTTCCCAAGCTTTATCAGGTTCATCAATGCCAGATATGTGGAATCGCAAATCAATAGAGATTGACATCCCAATCAATCCACGAGCTTCATCACATCTATTTGCCCATTTAATTTTCTTATCATCATCAGTGGGTTATGTTTCTTTCCCTGAGGTTATCCAGAAAAGTCCCCTACTTCGCAGAACATCCTCCATACGAGATTTCCATGAGAAATAGTTAGAACTTGTAAGTATAATATCACAAGGGGCGGCCATACTATAAAATAATGGATGAAAAAACAAAAAATAACTATATGGATGCAAAGAGCTCAAAAAAATATGTGGTTTTAAAAAAAACAGCACTTAAAACGGATTCTGGATGATGAAGTTATGCTTGATCAAAGAAAATGTTGAAGATGTCCCCAATAGTGACGTGGCAGATATTAACTTGACCAACTAAAAAAGGAAGCCCCCTCTTCCCAAAATCAACCTTTGACAATCACTTTTACAATAAAGTTGCTTTGAAGTGAATCACTTTTGTAGAATAAGTGATGTTCACTTTTACAATAATATGACTTTTAAATAGTGCAGCAATACATTAAAAGATTTAAGTGACTCATTTTTATTTTATTTTATTTATGTGAGATACACTTTTACAATAAAGTAACTTGAAAATAGAAATTGTATGCACTAAAAAGTAGCTTCATAAGACTTGAACTCAAGACTTATCAAGGTGTAAAGCAACTTTGGACCAAGCGAGCTAAGTTTAAAAGGTACGTAAAACTATGGAAAGAGGAAAGAGGTTTTTTTTTTTTTTCAACTCTTCTATTTCGTTTTTCGTGCTTGCTTTCTTTTCCTGCAAATCACAAAAAAAACGAAGAAAAAAAAACAAAAAAACTTTTTCCACACAATGGGGTTGGATCTATATTAGCTTACCTAGAAAGTCTACGTTTTCAAGTTTTCTCGTTGTTTCTAATTTGTCGTGATCGCACAAGATGCATGGCAAAGAGCATACGTAGCCGAGAAGACAAGAAAAAAACTTTTCCTTACTGTTTCTGATTCGCCGCGATTGCGCAAGGTGCACGGCAAAGAGCATACGCAGTCAGGGAAAAAAACAGTCCGAGACTAAAACATAAAAGATCTAATAATAAACTGATAAAATATGAGAGATTAAAAAAAACAAATCCGTCACTGTAACATTATACCTTCAAATTTGCTGAAATGGGTGTTTCTGGAGCAAACGAAAACGGTTTTCGGTGAAACGAAAACTATTTCCCAATGGAAACGGTGCTCTGGATGTAAAGGAATAGCTCCCATAGGACACAAATGCACAGAAAATCTAGAACCAGAAACCCTTTCAAAGTTTCGGTAACACCAGTTCCAGATCTTGATCAAAACCGAAAGCAGCTCTTCATAAAAGCTCTGATACCATGTTCGGGTACACAGGGTACTCCCAAAGGACCGAACACCAAGAAAAAATGCTTCATCAAATAGATCACAGATCAATACACCAATGTTTGTCATGTGGTTAAAACCCCCGAGACAGAAACAGTCCACGACCTCAGCCAAATAGCTACTTGGAGCAATTTATTATGCAAAAGAAAAAAAGTTACATGAGCTTCTCATAATCGATCAACTAGCCAATGACCCTCTATGCTCTTTAAATAGAGATCATAGACCAATCAGGTGTTAAGCCACGGATCAATGGTAGGTATGATCTAAGAGAAGTTGAACCGTCGGATCACTCTATGTCTAGAACATATCGTGACCGTCGGATTAGAATATTTACAAATGTATACTAATGCATACTAAAGAAACACACTTTTACCTAACGGATATATTACACAAGTTGATCTTAACTAACTCCTAAGTGTCTAAATATCCTAACATTCATGTCCTCTTTTCCTCATGTGTTTTGGGAGCTCTTGTGCGTTTTTTCCTCACGTTTGTAACAGCTTCATGTGTTTTCCCCATGGTTGGGAAGTTGTTTGTTAATGTTCAGTGGTTGGGATCTCTCCTCGACATTTTTATGTTGTTCCCTCCTTCACATGGTTGGGGAATTTCGTTTTTGGTGTTGCACAGTCAATGGGATAGTAGATCCACGAAATGGGGGATTAAATGGGTCGTTTTTTCCCACGTGAATCCCATAGAACATTTCTAAAATGAATTTCTCATCCTGGATAATTTTTCCCCATTCACCATTATCGAATTTGGTTTCCAGGACGTTTTTTTCCATGCCCAGAACTTGTATCTTTTTTTTTCTGTAAATCCTATGTTTTGGTCTGAACTGGTTTGGAGTGGAAGAAGGAAGAACTAGCTTGATAAACCTAATGTAGAAAGGAACCACACAGAGATATCAAGAGGGGCTGGTTATTCTTTCTTGGACATCCTGAAGAGCACTGAAAGGGAAGGCATATCTTGAGGGACTGTGTAGCAGAGAAGGGGGTGCTTCCTTGTGTTGTGTGTCTAGGAGTTGGGAAAACCAAGCCAAATATTGTATTGGTGTCCATAGCTATGTGGTTGAGCTCACTAGCTTAGCAATTCAACCTTCCACCTCCTTAGCAGCCTGATAAACCCAAATATTGTAGTTTTGGCTTGGATTAATTTCGATATGTATTTGGCTATCTGTGAGCTTGTTGTAGTTCCCTTATTCCTTGTGAGAATCATGCCCATCTCGAGGGTGGAATTGTTACTAAGAAATCGATGAGCACAATGGCCTATGGTTGGGTGGAACTTTGTAGCGACATAGCTGGTTTGTGAGACAAGCTTCTTCTCAAGATACCTATCTCTTGTGTATTTACCTCTGCAACTGTATTTGTTTTAATGAATTATGATGAACATGATGAATGCTTGAATGAATGTATTTTTATTCCATTGTATATTGCATCTATACATGTAAGTTAGTCCATGCGTTTTTATTGGTTATGTTCATGGGACTTAGATCCCCGCTTAAATGAAAGTAGCAGTGTCGTAGTCACGACCTCTCGGATGGGAGGGGACGTGATAACCAACCGTTTAGAATGCAAGCTTAAGTTCCCTTGTAATATTTGCAAGGGAGATCGCCTTACTCACTTGTACCCTACTATTACAGAAGTACAAAGAGTGTGGTCCGAGTCTCAAGGATATTTTTCTCCTAAAAAACCTGTGACTTATCAACAACCTATTCAACCTTCGGTTGATAAAGTGGTTGAACCAAAGAAATCTTTGGTCAATCCCACTTTTCCTTTGGAGAGTGACCCACTTAAAGTGGTTTAACCAATGCAATCTTTGGTCAATCCCAGTCTTCCTTTGGAGAGTGACCCACATCCAGTGGTTGAACCAATGCAATCTATGGTCAATCGACCTACTCTTATTTTGGAGAGTGACTTGCATCAAGTGGTTGAACATTGCAATATTTGGTCAATCCTACTCTTACTTTGCAGAGTGATATGCATCAAGTGGTTGAATCGATGCAATATTCGATCAATCCCACTCTTCCTTTGGAGATTGAGTTTCCTTCTAACCATGTTTTCTTCACTTCCAGTTTAGAACTTTATGGAAAAGGGGGAACTAACTTCGCTTTGAATGAACCTCCGCTAAGCACTCGTATTGCTTCCTTTGATTGGAATAGTCTAGCTAAGCCACGCCTTCCTTCTGCTACACCTTTTCAAATAAAATTCCAAGTTCAGCACTACATGGTTCCTCATTTTATTTTATATGAAGGAGCCTCTGTTAATATTTTATTTTTGCACACTTGGAGAGGTATGGGATCTCCCAACCTTGTGTCGACTGTTAATCATCTGTTGTCCTTTGATAGAAGACCTAGTCAAACTTTGGGAGTTCTTTCTCAAACACTTGTTACTTTTGGTGGGATTACTTTCTTAGTTGAGTTTATGGTTATAAAGGATTCCTTGGACTTAAATATGCTCCTTGGGCATGATTACCTATATGCTATGAACATTGTGGTGTCTACACTCTTTCATGTGATGTATTTTTCTCATAACGAAAGAATTGTCACTATTAATAAACTAGAATTTGTTGATACCTCTAATTACCCGACTTTAGACTAATTCTATCCTTTTTCAGTTCCAAATGTTATGGTAGACACTACTCCACCTTGTGTACATTTTATACTTAGAAGAATCCTTTGTATTCATTCTTACCTTCTTGGGACTCGGTCCCAACAATTGACCATGTGATCTATCCAATGGATACATTGGATATTTATTTTTGACCTATTTATCCAACTGAAAGTTTGGAAATGTGTTCCATTTGGGATGGTCTATTTCCTTCAGATGAAGTCTTCCTAGATTCTATGATACAATCTAACCCTAGTTTGGATGTTGACTCAGTTGTGGTTAGATCTATCCTTGAATTTATTTTTGAGTCTGATATTTCTGATGATTGATCCTCATATGTTGGAATTATTGAGTCTTCAAACTCTCCCATTGAGCAACAAGTCAGTGATCCTGATGAGTTTGATTCTGATTGTATATTTTTCAACTCTCATGATGCTGAGTTTTCTCTTGCAGACCCCTTCATCTATTTCAACTTTAGCTTTCCTCTTGAGGTTGATATTATTGATTGTAAATCCTCAGGCCTTGGCACTATAGAGTCTTCCTCGGTTAGCTCTGCCTTGACTATGCCTCTTGTTGAAGATAGAAAAGTTGAAAATGTTTCTACCAAAGTGACCTATATCATATCTCTTCTTCTAATTATGATCTTTGTACTGGTGTTTCTTGGAGACAATATTCTTAGTTGGATTCATGACTACTTATTGGTCTCATTTTTATATTTAAGTTGTAATTGCATTTGCATACACCGTCCTCGTTCTTATGATCATGATGTCGTCTTCCCCACTTTTAGCTCATTAGATAAGCCCTCGTCTCTGCTCTCATCATCGCTTATCCTTGTATCTTTTTTTTCTGTAGAAACTTGACACCTTTTACCTATAGGGCACACTCCCCGAGTTCCCTTATCTTGTTCATATTCCTTGCACTATGCTTAAGTCTATTCCTTTCACTTATAACTCGTTTTGTATTCCTCTGACACTCATCTCCTCACATTAAGAGAATTATTCTAGCTTTCCTTTAAGGTCATTAAAAATAGTAAGGAGGCCACAAGTTGACTTTTTTTGGATCTTTAAAACTTTATGGGAAAGGAATATGGAGTTACCTTTAAGATCTTATCAGACTCCTTAAATATGACAATATTGTCCCTTCAAACTCATTAAAAGACTTCAAGGATCATCCACATAGGTATAATTTTAACCATTTTCCAAAACATGTGGATTACTTACGTAAAAGGAATACTCTAGATAATTATGGCTAGAAGATTATTCCTAGTTATAGGTTTATCTCTTTTTCGGTCCTGGGAGACTAAAATTATGAAAAAAATGAATCTTTTTTAGCTAACTTTTTATTTCCGTGCTCTAGATTAAAATATGAAAAATATTTGGAGCCTTCTTTGTGCTATTGTCATGCTCGTTAAAATTTGGGACAAAGGCATCGATTTTACTGTTTATTTCCCCATACCCACAAATCAACATAACAACACAAGTGATATTGTTTTCCTTCACACTCGTTAAACTAAAGTCTTATACTTTATCTCAAAGGAGCGTCAATATGGTGATAGTTTAACCCTTTTTTGGAGCTTGACAACTAACTACAAAAAAGGAATACATTGGTTCTTTGGAGTTAAGAGAGTTCTCATTTGGATTGTTTTATACTTTTTTCGGACTTTGGAGACTAAATCTATGAAAAATCCCCCCTTATGGTAGCTTCTTTGGTGTTTTCAGACTCTCAAATTATGAAAAAACCATCGAGCATCCACTAATTTGGGCTCGTAAAATCCACGGATCAATGCTTTATCAAGCATTCTTCTCTCTCTTCTTTGATCTTGATTTAAAGATGAATAAGGTCTTGAGTTCTCTTTCTTGGAATAATTAAACTTATACAATAAGGGTTTTTAAAAAAACATATAGGGAAGGGAAGTTTGTTCAAATGTCCTTTTATATAATGGAAACAAGTCTTGTCTCCTTGAACAAAGCACCAATTTGAGTCTATCAATAGTTGGGTTCTAGTTTTTGGCCTTATGTTTAACCCTGGTATCAAATTTATTACTCCTATGTTGGTTACTCTTCGAATCATATGGAGAATCTGTCATTGTTTCCTACATTGCAGATTTGTATCATTGGCCCCTTTATGTCTAAAGCTTCCTGAGTCACTATTGTGTCATGCTCATTGTTCAAGGATAAAACCTATGTTGGATATTCTATAGTTTCCTTGATC
The DNA here is from genome assembly GCA_001517045.1 of Pseudotsuga menziesii. NCBI lineage: Eukaryota > Viridiplantae > Streptophyta > Pinopsida > Pinales > Pinaceae > Pseudotsuga > Pseudotsuga menziesii. The sequence continues at coordinate 66,562 of LPNX011164144.1, read as the reverse complement.
TTATTTGTCAGCCACTCCTTGGTATCAGACCATTATATCACATCTTCGGTGGTTCTTTTTGAAAAACTTTGTCCTAGTTCCAAATCAAATTAGTCTTTGGTTTTCCCCATGTTCGACGATGGGGGATTTCTTAATGCCTCCCTTCCAATGGATCTCTTCCTATTGAATTCAACTCATCTTTCCATGGGAATGAGATTTATATTTTATGATGGTACCTTGGGAATTGCAGTCATCAGTGGAAGTTCCCTTTGTTATTGGGTAGTGAGAATACATTAATGTTCCCTATTCGATGGATTGTTTAGGTGTTCAACTTCAAAACCATGTATTCACACCTGTTAGAATGTACTAGATACCTTTGAGACCATTTTCATTACTAGTGGTTTCCCTCGTTTTTGTTAACGATTTTCATCACTAACCAGTAATCAAACGGTTTTCTCCATGTTTGAATTCATCTCCTCTATTCACATGGTTAGGATTCATACTTTTGGGAGGTTTGGATTGAAGACCTTGGGCCACCAGTAGCATCATCATCTTTTACTATTTCTTGAGTTGCACAAGACCTTGTCACACCGCATATGACATTTGTTGAGACATAGATCCACCTTATATTCTTGTGGCTATGATCGATTATTGAGCATGGATCCATCTTGTTCATTTGTGGCCATGACTCCTCTTGATTTTACATGGAACCTTTTTTAATATTGTGTGGCCATGATAGTTACATCAATTATACACATGTTGGATCCGCCTTATATTTTTTTGGAAATCATTTGTATATGGACATGTATCTCCCAAAGATCATATTGTTTGGTAATTCTACTTTATTTTAGGTACTTTCATTTGAGCATACGATCTTAGTTTCTCTAGTTTCTTCGACTCCATGAACCAATTGTTCTTTAGTTGTAATGTATTTTGGAAATCATATTAACCTCTAACCTCATACATTAGGGGCATATGTTATAGCCAAAATTGGCACTTCTCCTTCCGTGATGACACTTACATGTCTCGGTATCATGACGACACTGCATCAACTTATTGTTGCTCAGAAAAAGAACATTCAATGGATAGAAGAGACATATTTGGGACTTGTATAGAATCCCCATACATCTTTATTGGTTCATTGGATACTTAGGAGGTTGATGATCAATAATGTAGACCAAATCACCTCCTGAAAACCCCTAGAAAACCCCTATAAATGGCATTTTCCCCAAAAACACACCTTGAGCATGGTCTAATAGCGTGTTTTACCTTGCACACATGTGTTGTTAGTGTTTAAATAGCATGTTCCACACGAATTTTCTTTGGTCTACTAGCGTGTACCTCAAAAATTCCTAATATATATATATATAAAGGGTGGTTTGGGTGGTTTTTGAACTACCTCCTCAGTTGTAATTGCTCCTTGCTCGACCCCATCTCTTCCATTTTATATATAAGAGAGGGATAGGTAACCATGAAAGTGAATTTTCCTACAGTATCTTTATGCTAGGAGAATTTGGACTCCCATCCCCTTCACCTGTGCCCTAGTTTCCATCTACTTTTGTTGCAGAGATTGGAGGTCGAGATTTTTGGAGGAGAGATGTTGGTGATCTAGATTGAAGGTTTAATGAGGTGCCTTGAATTATGAGAATCTATGTTTTCTACTTGTTTCATTGATTATTAAATATTTGGCATTCTTCCATTTTCAAGTCATTGTATATGTCTCGATTTTTTATTATATGTTGATGGTTATGAGATCAAGGTTTCATGGTCTTTTGAATATCATTATATTATATGTAGTCATTGTATATTGGTTTGAGGAAGTTTGAAGTTGTTTTGCAGGCTCCTTGAATGGAGAGAAAGAGGAGGACACAAGGAAAGGCTTGGATCAACCTTTAGTTTGTAAGGTACAAACCCTCCTAACCCTTGAAATTTTTCTTAATCACTATATTTTCAAAACTTAATATGTATATTTGTAACCCTATTACATTGGTGGCCTCACCCCAACCATAGGAACACTTTCCCTAACCACAAATACCAACTAAAAAAAGGTCTTATCTTTACATAAATTGCATCTATGAAAATCTATCAATACAACTATGTTTTCTATTTTATATGTGGAATTATAATACTTAATCTTACGTTGTTGTTGGGTCATGGATCTGTCCATATTTGCGTCATCTATAGACACCTATTTTATCCCTTTCTTTTCCTATTATTTCTCAGTTATCATTTCATTTTCCATACATTTGTTGTAACTAATCGTAAAATGCAAGATGATTCATATTGATTCTTTAGTGTATAATAATAATTATTTTTCCTTAATTTTTAATGAATTAAATTCTGCTATACATGAGTTTACTAATGATGGTTGGTGAATTGATTTTTTGTACCAACACTTGCAATACTCATGGCTCCAACCTCCAATATTGGCATACTAACACGCCTCCATGTGGAAATATAAAACATTGATTTTGTTCATAGCCTTGATGACATGGATTTGTGACCTTCAATTCATACCCATGTCCAACATGGAAACCTCCAGGTTGTGTTCAAGAGATCTCATTCAAATATGTGCTAGATAAGGATATATTTTTTTTTAAATGTAAATTGTGAGCATATGAAGAAGAATCTTGAAAATCCAATACATGGGTTTTGTCCAAAAAATGCCAAATTAGCTTATTGTCTAGAAAAAATCCCAAAATGGCCAATATGGTTTGAGATATGTAGTTGGTTCTGGAAATATGTAATTTATAGATTTGTAATAATGGTTGGTTTTCAAATTGGGAAATTTGGTTCAAACAAATTCCAATATTGGAATTAAGTTCCTGATATTCATCAACGATTATGTGTGTATTTATATAATCAATCTAATGTGTTTGGGGGGGTTCGACAATTAGTATCGAAATTCATTTTTTCTCTCTGGATTCAGCTTTGTAATAGTTTCATATATATTAATAGATGTTGGTGGTTTCTTAACGCGGAGTTGTAGCTTCATCTTGTCAAGAACCATCCATGTTCAATGGGGCCCAGGTCCCTTGTTCAGTTGGCGAAGGGCCCTCCTCCCTAAGCATGTGCTGGTAATTGTGAAATTGTAAGTGTGTGTGTGTGTGTGTGTTGATTAATATTGTTTTCATAGCTATCATTCACAATGTTGTTATTTGTCTTATTGTTATTTCTGATTGTTTTTACTAATATATTGTCTGTCAACAAAGTGATTTTCGTAATGACAATAGGATTTAAATCAATCTCTTTTAATAATACATTTGTTTGAATACATTCAAGTGTGGTTTGAATTTATTTCCTTTATGAGTTTTTGTATATTCACAAGTATGATTTGGCTTATCTTCAATTTACTTCATGCAAAGAGTGGATTTGTATTTTTCAAGTGTGTTTTAGGTTTGAATTTAGTTGCACCAATGTGTTTCAAACAATGAGTTTCAATAAGTTTCAATTTCAATTCTAGAGTAATTGTGTAGAGTGTTTCAATGAGTTTTTTTATTTAAAGTAAGTGTGAGCTAGCCTATGACAATTGGTTTGATTGCATACCAATCAATAGCATTTTTAGATAGAAATTGAGCCTACAAATATCTTGCATGATAGCTTTGAAATAAAATATTTCCTAGGGTTGAAAAATTGTGTTCTAGGAGTTTTAGATATTTATTTAATTAGACAATTAAATTACCCAACATTTGGTGTCATTGTCGAGGAAGCTATCAATGGGAAAAAGGTAAATCTAACATTATTCTGTAGATGATCCATGAAATTATAGAATAGTAAATGTGTTCATGATCCCAAGGTGTCAAGGAGGTAGGACGTAGTGAAGAGCTATGCATCATTCGAAAAATTATAACGAGATTGACCTCATAAGGGTCAGGGCGTGTAGATTGCATGATTACTTTTCAGTTGATTGGATTTGTTTTGAGCGTGGGTTTTATTTCTTTGCATTCATTTTTATTTCATTTTTTATTTTCGGTGCGTAAATCTTATCATTCCCCTTAGTGGTGTTGTAAGCAGACCCATTCTACTAACAAGTTGACTGGAAAATTCGAAGGAGGAGCACATGAATAAATTCTTCCATTTTTGGGAGAGATGGAAGGTGAGAAAGATACATGATCTAACAATGAATATTTTTTTACCTTTGAATTTCCCATTAGAGAACCAAAAGGAGTGGCGCCAATGCAACACATCCCCCCATCTGGTCTACCAAATTTTCACGGTTTGGAAAATATAGACCCAGATACATTCTTATTTAAATTTGAATTACTTTAAAGAGGATATTATTTTTGTAATAATGATCAAAATTTGATGATGTTTCATCTTACTTGAAAAGGAGCATCTCTTCGATGGTTCATGATCCTTGGTGGAAATTGCATACAAACATGGGAAGACATGAAACTTGTATTCTTGAAAAAGTACCAAGATTATTGCAGGGCCAGTGAAGATACATTGGGAATGATGCAGGGTGAAGAATAAATTTTGGAGGACTACATGTAACTCTTTCAATACAACCTTCAAATATCAAAACATAGAGAGTTGGGGAAAGAGACCATGAAAACCCTCCTGCTCAAAGGAATCCAGGATGAATATTTATAAATATTAAATCTAATGGGAACATGTGATGTATTTCAATTACCATATGATTATGTTTGTGATTTATGTAGAATTTATTCAAGAGGAAAGTCCAAGATTGGTATTCTAGAAAAGGTTCTTCTCAATTTTTGAAATTTGTTTCAAGAACGAGAGTTACAAGAGCTAAACTCAGTAGTTTATTTGAAAATTATAAAGCTGATATATTAGCTCTCAACATTCACAAGTGGATATTTTGCAGGTTAAGAAAATGTAGGAGGAAATCGAAGAAGCAAGGGATTTTCCTTTGAATAATATAAGAAGTTGTCACATGCATTACTTGAATCATCCCACAGCTAGTTGTTCTTCCTTACCTAGGATGAAATTATGATATCAAGGAGATATAGAAGTTGCATTAGGATTATTACAACAAACATGGAAATCGTGGCCTACAGGTATGGTTCAAAACTCTATCCCTCCATTTTATTATCCTCATAATCAACCATGGAATACTCCTCTACTAGGGAATCCATGGAAGTCTCAACATAACCCCTACCAACCTTGGAAACAATCTTTGCATGTCCCATCCTATACTAGCATGGTTACTTTCCCTCATCTCGCAGCACAAACAAATCCTCTATACTTTCCACAAGATTTTCAACAACGAAATAACTCACACCTATCTTCTCATTAAACACCTCCAAGCCTTACCCAAATTCATGTCCAATACATCCCACGTCCTAACAATAATAAAGCATTACAACATGACATACAATTTTGAAATGCAAAATTTTCCTTCCTTTCCCACATGTCTACCTCACCCATACCAATGCAAGAGATTCATGTGAGGTCTAGGAATGTTTTAAATATGAGAGTTTTAGGGATCATGAAAGAAAATGAAGTTTCTTTTATCCCTAATCACAAAACAAAAAATATCATCGACACATGCATCACATCTATTGAAGTATAGACATTGGAACCAAAATTTGAAGAACTTTCAACATCGTTGTCACCGGATATAGATCTCTCATGCATCATGAAGATCAAATATTTGAACAAATTCATGTCACAACCATAGCAAATCAAGGAAGCAAAGATTATATTGAAACTTGGTTTCAATATATCATCATTCTACAACATCACTCCATGTTTCATCAATTCTTTGCACCACCTTTTCAAGGAAAGTTGGTCTCTCATATCCTGGTTTTTATTGAGGATTTGGGTATGAGTATACTTGAGACCTTGTTCCAAAGATGGCTCCACTGGAAGTACTCTTATGCTTGACTATATTTCATTTTTCAAAGTAAAGTATGGCAGGATAATGTGGAAAAATAAAATAAATGAATAAAATAGTAAGGATAAGAATAAGTCTAGTTGTGAAAACCAATATACTATTGCAACTAGACACAAACGTTTCTTGAAAACCATGTTACTGGCTAGCAAGGTTCATAATAAGTTCTGCAGATTTCATGTTGGTTCCATTTTTCACTATGTTTCTTCACAATCATTTGTTTTGTACTCGTATTGGATGATTTGTAATTCAATAATTTCCACCTTCCATTGGCCTTGCGCCATCGACCTTGGCATATTATCTTGAAAACAAGACTTGAGTTGTGTATAGTACCTCGGAGTTTACATGCACCAATGAAAAATTTCCTTTCTTACGATCAAGGAAATACATCAATGTCTCTTGTTTGTCAGGTCCAGTAGGTGACTCAACTTCAACACATCCATTTGTAACTACCAGGTTGTACTACCACACCTTGATAACTCATTGACATCACCGGTGAGTTGTGTCGCATTGGTTAACAATTTTCATTATTGTTTGGTAATCCAACAAATTTTCTCCATGTTCAGCTTCAAGAACATTCATTCATATGGATTGACTTGTACATAAGCACAGATATTGGATGAAGATAATATATTTATATTGTTCTATTTTGGTAGTACTCTTTCATTCATTTTAGCATCACTTTTTCCATTAGTCAGCATTATGTACATCCACCACTACATTGCATCATCTTTGATCACTCTTAGGATTTCACCCAATGAAAATAATTTTCAAATTGTTTTGGATATCATATTTAGTCTGCATGACTTCCATCTTCAATTCATCTTGCACATTTCCTCATTTAGATAGCAAATCAAATCCATCCCTCATTAGTTCATCCTACATCAGCTTCAACAAATAGTAGTCCCTCCATGCCAATCCAAGCTTTTGTGGAGCTAAAACTTGAGGTAGAATAGCATGATTTATTTGTTTATTAAGTATTTAGGAAAATGTCATGAAAATCCGCTAAGCATGATCCCCTTCCATTATTGTTTTTATCTGTCATTTTTTAGAGATATAAAAATCTTTCATCTTGGGGGGGCGTTTTTCACTTTTCGTATCATAACCTTGTCATTTTCTCTCTTATCCATCCATTTCCATATCCATTCATTTCTAAACCTTATGCACTCCCAAAACCCAAGTCAAGTCCTACCTAACATTTTGACGTCTCGAGAAAATTATTTGTTGTTGCCACATAAGAACCAACAGTAAAGAAAAGAACATGATCATACTATCCATTGTCATACAAGAAAGGTGAAATTCATAGGTATGGTTTCTTTGGTTCATTTCCATGATGTATTGATTCATCTCATGCGAAATGTTTTGCAATTATCTTTTCCAACCTCTTGATCTTCAAAAAGTTATTGTTGCGGATTCATTGAAGGTTACAACATATGTGTTATATATATTTCAATCATGCATGTTACGAGGCTTTGATGAGCTGTAATATTTCAAGAATGATTACAATGCCAACACTTTCATTAATTCCTTTCCCTCCCATATAAAAATTGTGGTTGTTTTTCTATCTGCACACTATTCTTCGTGCTTGTTGGTACACATCATTGTTTGAAAGTGGTTTATGTGCTCATAAGATTTACCAAGGGAGCATGATAATTATTTTCTTGGGTAATATCATGATTATTTTGTGGCATACTTTGTTGTAATTATGTAAACACTTTCATAGCTATCTACACCAATGCTAATGGAAGGAAGTCATTATTAAAAGGAAAATGACCCAACACTATTTTTAGTGAATTATACATTTGAAAAATGAATTGGTGGGACTATTATTGGAATGATATTTCAATAAGGGATTAACTTTTGTTAATTCATGAAAGATTTGTTGAAAATAATCGTTGACGAGGAAGGACATAATTGAAATGTAAGTACCTAAATTGTGGCAACATCTTGTTGAGTTTGATAAGAATTCCACTTAAAGCAATGGAATAAATGCATCATTCTAAGTGACATCAACAAATTAAAAAGAGACATCTATGTCAAGTTCTAATGGGAGAAGACAAGTGGTTTCTATAGAAATACCATTTCAGTATAGAGATTTTATGCAAGGAAAGAAAACATAACAACTATCTCAAATCAGCTTCAATAAGATAGTGGTTGGGACACAACAATGAAGACAAAGGATGCATGTAGAATTTCTTTTTCATTTAGTTTGGGGGAGATAGCTATTTCCATTTTAGTTGACAGCTCTTATTTTCGATGAGGACATGGAAATTATTCAGCTTAGGGGAGGAGTTATTATGATTGTTGGTTTACTCTCTTCTTTTACATTTGTATTTCTTTTTAGCATATATATAAAGTGCAGAAAATGAAGTAATCCTATCATACAAACCATGAACTGGATTTTCAAAAAAGTTGGAGAAGAGAAGCACTACAACAAGAAGAACACACTTGGTAAGTTTCAGCTCAATCTAGTGCATGATTTTCAAAAAAATGACCATCATCACCTACGACCATTTTGCATGTTTCTCAAAATATATGATGTGAGTATATATGTTTTTTAGTTTGGAAATGCATTAGGCTAGAAAAAAATTACATGCAAAATTTTATCCAAATCCAGTTTGTAGTTTGTGAGAAATTGGTTTACACCTACAAAAATTTGTCAATACAAACCTGTAGGGACTTATTTTCTTATATCTTGACATAAGTGAGTTGGGATGTTGTGATTTTTTTTATGGTGAAGCATGGGATTAGTATAACTATGCCTACAAAATTTCAAGAAAATCGACTTTGTACTTTGTGAGAAAATGCAGTGTCTCAGCAGTGTTTCAACATCACTTAAGAATTGATTTTAGAATCTTGTTAGATATGAAAACTGAGCATATGATTGCAACGATAATATACATGGCCTTGTATTGAGAAATCATCACTTGTTGTGTTCATGATTTGCTAATTATGACATTTTTTAAGATTGTCCTTTCATGAAAAGTGCAACAACCATTATTTGAAGAAGTTTCGAGCATTATTCGGAAATAAGCATTAGATTCTATCAACATCATCACTGGGAAAACATTGTGGTTTTGGTCATTATGCATGGTAAAATAAAGCAATAGTTAGGTGATACTTACAACTTGGATGCTACACAAATATTGGATTGCATTAGGACATGAAACATTTTTTAGTTTTGAGAAGATGTTGGGTCACAATTTTGTCCATGTTTCGTCATCTACAGACACCTATTTCATCCCTTGTTCTTCCTATTATTGCTCATTTATAATTATATTTTCCACACATTTGTCGTAATTACTCATAAAATGCCATATCATTCCTATTGATGCTTTAGTTTTAAATTCTATTATTTTTCATTTATTTTTAATGAATTAAAGACTATTATGCATGATTTTACCGATGACGGTTTGTGAAGTGATTTTTCATAGAAACAATTGTAGCAATCATGGTTCCAACCTCCGATATTTTCATACTAGCACACCTCCATGTGGAAATTTAAAACAAGGATTCCGTTCCTATCCCTAATGACATGGATTTGTGACCTTTAATTCATACCCAGGTCTAATATGTTAACCTCCAACTCGTGGTCCAGATATCTTAGTCAAATGCATGCTAGATAAGGAGAGACATTTTTAAAATGTAAATTTAGAGAACATAAGAACGAATCCCAAAAATATGAGACATGGGTTTTGTCCAAAACGGGCCATAGTAGATGACATTAAAAAAAAAATTCCCAAAACATCCATGGTTTGAGAGATCCGGTTGGTTCTCTAAATATGTAATTTCCATATTCATATTTACAATCGGTTTTCAAATTAGACAATTTGGTTCAAACAAATTCCAAGATTGGGGTTCAGTTCTTGATAATTATGAACGATTTTGTGTATATTTATGTAATTAATTTGATGTGTCTAGGGACCTTGAACAATTACTATCGAAGTTGATTATTCTCTTCAGATTCAACTTTGTAACAGTTTCATCTTATTTAATAGACGTGGGTGGTTTCTTAATGTAGACTTGTAGCTTCATCTTGTTAGGAACCAACCATGTTCAATGGGGGAAAGGCCCTCCTCCCTGAGAATGTACTAGTAACAATGAAATTGTAAGTGTGTGTGTGTGTGTGTGTGTGTTGATTACTATTGTTTTCATAGCTATTATTCATTATGTTTTTATTTGTCTTATTGTTATTTATGATTGTTGTTACTAATAGATGGTTGGACAATATAGTGATTTTGGCAACATTATAGGATTTAAATCAATCTCTTTTAATTATACATCTGTTTGAATACATGCAATTGTGGTTTGAATTTATTTTCTTTATGAGTTTTTGGATATTCACAAGTGTGATCAAGTTTACATTCAATTGGTTTACTATCATGCAAAGAGTGGATTTGTATTTTTCAAGTGTGTTTGAGGTTTGAATTCATTTGCAACTGTGTGTTTCAACCAATGAGTTTTAGCAAGTTTTGCTTTCAATTCTAGAGTAAGTGCGAACAATGTTTCAACAAGTGTTTTTATTTAAAGTGTGAGCTATCCTACAATAATTGGTTTGCCTGCATATCAATCAATAACAGTGTCAGATGGAAATTAAGCCTACATAGATCTTGCACGGTAGCTTTGAAATAAAAGGATTCGTTAGGTTGACAATTTATGTTCTACGAGTTTCAGTTGTCTATTTAACTAGACAATTAAACTACCCAATCGTTGTTTTGTGCAGAGAAATATTGTGATTTGTAAAGGCAATTTGATGTCTATTTCTGTGTACAATAGTGTCCAAATATGGTGAGGAAAATGTTGAGAGTGTAAGGCATTTCACTCGAGCAATATCACTAACTCGAGCAATATCACTAGCTAGGCATACAAGACAATATCCCAAATTAAAACCATTATTGCTTAGTTCTCACTATAGAAAATATAAATTGATTAAATACCAAATCGGTATAACCTTATAAAATTGGTAAGACCTCATGACAGTGATGCAAGGTATAAGAAGACTATGTTCAGGTCACTATTAGTTGCATAAAAATTACTTACACATGTTGTCCATAGAATATATTTCACAATGAATTTATAATCTAAGAGGAGCTTACGCTTTTAACTATATATAGGATTTTATGTTGAGTGATCTAGGTTGAGCTAACTATGATTCACTAAGAGATATACTACTCTTTTTTTAATTGTATTCCAACACGATGATGCTCAAGTGATGCTAGTTCAACACTAGTGTTGTGCCGTCAATGTTTGGTAATGTTAATGGTGCATCACTAGCATCATATTGTAGTTAGACTATGAACTACTTATACAGTTTGGCATGTAAAAAGAAAACGTACATTTGGAAAAATGGGGTAAATAAAATTCGCACCACTCTCTATACAATGATCAATAATTGAAAGTAAAACCACAAGACTAAATCTAGTTACATTTTTCACGAAAACCTCTTTCATATTCCTAAAATAATGGGTCATTTTCCCACAATGAATATGCCAACATGACAATTTTTCTTTTTTGCACCCATCTTTACCCACTTTGGTAAGATGCACACTCAATGCTCATTATTGGATTTTTTTTAGTGATTTAAATTGGAAGTGGTATGGATTACTATTTTCCACCTTCTTGTACATCTATCTTATTTTGGATAAAAAAGTGGCTTATTTGAAGAAACTCTTCATGGATGTCTTGTATTTATGCAAGGCCCACCTGTTTAATGAAAATGCATGCCAAAGCCTCCTACTAAATGTTAACAGTAAATGGATTTCCAAATAGGATAAAGAATGTGGTGGGAATTTCACTAACCCCATTTTTGCAAATTTATGCTTTGTTTTTTACATAACTCCTTGTATAAGTAGTTCTTAGATTGACTATGAGCATAAGTTGTTTGAAAAACTATCATCTTGGTAAATTCATTATGAACAAATGACCCATAATTTTAGGAATCTAAAAGGTTTTTGTGAACAATATATATATATATCCATACATGTGGTTTTACTTTAAATTATTGATCAATGTACAGAGAGTGTCGTGCATTTTACTAAGTAGTCCATAGCTTGACTATGAACATACGTTGTTTGAAAAAATGTCATCTTTGCAGATTCATTTGGGGAAAATGACACATCATTTTAGGAATCTGAAAGAGGTTTCTGTGAATAATCTAACTCTCTCGAGTCTTGTGCTTTTACTTTCAATAATATATAAATGTAGAAAGAGTACTATGCATTTTACAAAGTAGTTCATAGCATGACTTTGAGCATAACTTCTTTGAAAAAATTCCATCCTGGCAGATTCATTGTGTGCTAATGACACATCATTCTAGGAATATAAAGAGGTTTTTGTGAACAATGTAATTATCTTTAGGCCTATGCTTTTACTTTTAATTGTTGACCTATGTATGGACTTTGGCATGCATTTTAATAACCCCATTTTTGTAAATTTACACTTTTTTTACATAACACCTTGTAACAGTAGTTCATAGCTTGGTTTTGAGCATAAGTTGTTTAAAAAACTTTCATCTTAGTAGATTCATGATGGGAAAATGACCCATCATTTTAGGAATATAAAAGAGGTTTTTATAAAACTTATGTATCTAGATTCAAGCCTATGATTTTACTTTCAATTATTGACCAATGTATAGACTGTGATGTGCATTTTACAAAATAGTTCATAGCAGGACAACTTTCAGCATTTGTTGTTTGAATATTTGTCAACTTGATAGATTCATTGTGGGCCAATGGTACATGCTTTTATAAATTTGAAAGAGGTTTTTATGAATAATTTATCTAGCTTCAGACTTAGGGTTTTAGTTTCAATTATTTATTAATTTACGAAGAGTGGTGTGCACTTTACTAAGTAATTCATAGCTTGATTGTGAGCATAAGTTGTTTGAAAAACTATCATCTTAGTAGATTCATTGGGGATAAATGGCACATCATTTTAGGAATACGAAAGAGGTTTTTGTGAATAAACTATCTTCAAGATTGTGCTTTTACAATCAATTATTGATCAATGTACATAGAGTGGCGTGTATTTTACAAAGTAATTATTAGCATGACTTTGAGCATAAGTTCATTAAAAAATTGTCATCTTGGCAGATTCATCATGGGCCAATGACACATCATTTTAAGAATACGAAAGAGGTTTTTGTGAACAATGTACTATCTTTAGGTTTGTGCTTTTGATTTTAATTATTGACATGCGTGCATACTATGGCATGCATTTCACTAACCCCATTTTTGCAAATTTACACTTAGTTTTTTACATAACACCTTGTAAAAGTGGTTCATAACATGGCTCTCAGAATAAGTTGTTTAAAAAACTGTCATCATGGCAAACTCATTGCGAGAAAATGACCCATCATTTTAGGAATCTGAAAGAGGATTTTGTGAAAAATGTATCTAGCTTCAATTCTACGGTTTTATTTTCAATTATTGACCAATGTACATTTTAAAAAGTAGTTCATAGCATGACTTTGAGCATAAGTTCTTTGAAAAAATTTCAACTTGGTGGTCTCATTATGAGCCAATGGCACATCCTTTTAAGAATATGAAAGAGGATTTTTTGAACAATGTATCTAGCTTCATACTTGTGGTTTTACTTTCAATTATTGATCATCATACAAAGAGTGGCATGCATTTTACAAAGTAGTTCATAGGATTACTTTGAGCATCACATGGTATTGCATGTAAGGAAGACTTTATAAGGCTTGATGAGGCTCCATGGTAAAGTGGTCAAGAAAGTGAGCTTAGCTAGCTCACTTGGCCTAGTTGGTCGGTCTGGCTAGGGTAATAAAGATCTCCATTGTTATTAGTTTTTTCCTTCATAGGGTTTTCCAAGGTAAATGATTGTGTCTATGTGCTTGCAATGTCTATTTCTTGCATTTTATTGTTCTTATGCTCGTTAAAAACCTTAAAACTGATATCAAAGTATGGTTGTGCTTGTTGAATGTTATAAATGTATGCAAAAGTATATCTAGTTCTGGTTGAATGTGCTTATATAGTTCCACCCCCATTCAAAAAACCATGCCAAGAAATGAAGCAGCAGTGGAGAAAGGAACCATAATAATAATAATAATAATAATAATAAATCGTCATAGAGTAAAGCATGTGATCTTGAGGATTGGGATCGTGGAGCGAATGCAATCTCTTGTCACTTATTTGTTTGATCTCCAAGGATTTGAAGTCTAAGGTTGTTGGAATCGATCTCTTGTGAATCCGTATGAGTCCTTGTAGTTGTTGAAGAGATCCACGAAGAGTAGTCAAACGATGGAGAAAGGTAAAAATAATTATTACTAGCAATTTCCCCAAGGAGGTGCAATAAAACTTAGTTGTAGACAAGTTTTGATTCCTCATGTGTTAGAAGCATAGAAAAAGATGTATCCCTCTTATGTGCAAAGAAAGGATGTTGCATAAAGTGTGGATTGAACCACTTGATAGGTACGAGGGTGTAAGGTGTACTTGTAGCTTAGCTTGATGAAGAATCTGAGATGTTGAGTCTTCGATTGCGAGAGGATTGTGAGATGGTTGCGCTGAGAGGTGCTCTACAGCCCAGTATGGGGGATATCTTGTAACATTATGTAATGTTCCTCTTGAAAATGTCGGCCAGAAAAAGTAAAAATTTTAATTATCCTCCAAAATAAATGTCTCCCAAAAAAACAACCTAATATGGGGGAGATGTTGTAATGTTTCTACCTTAAAAAACAATAAAAAAATTTTAAAAAAGTCATCGGGCAAAAAAAATGTCAGTCAGAAAGAAACACAATATGGGCGATATGTTGTAATCTTCCTACTTAACAAAATAATAAAAAATAAAAAATTGAATTATCCGCAAATAAAATGTTCATCGTGCACGTGGTTTTAAAACCATGTGCAAGGCCTCCTAAACAACCCATGGTTTTATTGTACATGGTTGCACATGGTTTTAAAACCATGTATGGGGGAGATGTTGTAATGTTCTTTCCTAACAAAATAAAAAATAATAAAAAATACTATATGTCGGCCATAAATAGTATTAAATATTAATAATAAAAATAATATATGTCAACCTTAAATAAAAAGATGTGTCTTTTGGTCCGAATCACACCAAAGCTGATAGTTGAGTGCAATACTTAAGAAGAGGCTTGCACCTTTAAATATTCGATCCCTCTCGGTGCTTGATAGAGCCTAGGATTTGGATCTATGCTGGTTTAATCTCAGTTGTGGAACCAAGATTGATAAACCATGTATGCAAAGAGAATTCTTAGAGAACTAGTGGTTACAACAACTGAGGACCCATGTAATCTGGTAGATGGATTCTTCTTTATATGGATGTTAATGACAGGGTTGGATGCAGGTACATAAAGAGGATGGCAGAAAATGAGCAAGTGGAGAACAAGTAAGAAAGTGAGAGAATGAAGCAATGGATGGTGATGGTGAAGTCATCGTGAAGACACATGAAAAAGAAAAAAAATTAATGGAGCAATTTGCATGTAAATGGGCATATGGCTATAAGACCTCGTAAGGCATGCATACCCTTGGTAACTCACCGGTAAATTCAGAAGATAAACTTAGGTGATAGGGGGGTGTATCTGGAATTCCTCGGTAAAACTTTGTGGGGGGTTGGTGATTAATCCAAGTCAAGTTTAAAGGAGGAATTGTTAGGGTTAACATTGAATCGGTAATGAGTCAAAGGTGGTTTAGGTGTAGCACATGGTTTCTTGTAGCCCATGGTATTGTTCCATGGTATTGCATGTACGGAAGTATTTATAAGGCTTGATGAGGCATTAGGGGAGTTTTGAGGTCTAAAATGGACCTCATAAGGGAAATAACAAAATAAGAGTTATAATAATAAAATAAAAGTTCTAAATTTTGGAGGGGAAAAAAAACCAACTTTTTCTTATTGTATTTTTGACATATCTCCTTATCAGTTCACCCAAATTTTGAGTTTGGTGTCACGTCCCCTCCCCCTCTACTCACTGAGAGAGAGGACACGACTACTGTTGCGCTTTCTATCAGACCGAGGATCTATCCCCATGAACATAAACAATAGAATGCATTGAAATAAAATACATATGCATATTCCTAATACAATAATATACAATGGAAGCAAATACATTCATACATTCATTCAATGTTCATATTAATTTTGAAAGCAAATACATCGCAAAATTAACACAAGAAAATACTTATCTTGAAAAGGAGTTTCCCCACAGCTAGCTATGTCGCTGCAACGTTCCACCCAACCATATGCTAGTGTGCTCATCAATCTCTCAGCACCACTACCACCCCCGAGCAGAGCATGATTTCCACAAGGAACTGTTGAAATATTGTAAATTTGAAGAATATTCTATATGTATCTTTTTGTGGTCCCCGATGGTCCTACCGGGAGAACCACTTGTATTACATTGTACCCCGATGCTCCTAATCAGAAGAACTAATAAGAGTCATGAGGTAGTCCCCTCTAATTGTAAAGGTGGGTCATCAGCACCCCAGTGTGGTTACTTGAGCCTACATGTGTAACTTGAGCCTACATGTCAAATGAGTTAACTTAAGTGAACGAATGAATATAAATAGAGGTGTAGTGCTCCTCATTTGTGACACACACACACACTCTCACTTGTGTAGTGCATTAGTGGAGAAGAGAAGTAGTTGGAGAAGGAGGAGGATCAAGCTTTGATCTCCTTGCTGGTTTTATCTTTTATCTTTTTGGGGCATCTATATTGAGGAAGCTTTTGCTAAGTTTTTCCCTTTAGGGTTTTCCCAAGATAAATCTGTGTGTTCCTTTTTTATGGTTGTGCTTGTCTATCTTTCAGTGATCCTATTTATATGCTTTTGTCATGAAAATGAAATGAAATACTGATGTCTTAGCTAAGCATATGAAAATTTAACATGGTATCAGAGCCACCCTGAAAAGAAGACATTGTGCAGCTACAGAATCTAGGGCTTCTTACTTTTTGGTTCTCTCTCCACAATTGATCAGCAAAAGAAGGCTAGGCTGACTCTCCATTGAAGGGCACATCTTTCTGTCGAAGCGGAATTCGATTCCAAGCATTTTCAATTTTCAGTGCGGGAAATTAGGGCTTCTTGCAGAAGAAGAATTTTTTAGTGAGCCCAGCATAGGATTGCTCTCCTCATCAAAATCGAAGTCTAGAGACCTGGATCAAGTTTTTTGGTTGGGTGAAACTCCAGGAAAGTCAAACCCTAGTTTGACCCCGAGCTAGAAAAACCCTAAATACTAAAACTGCTAAGTTTTGGTACATTCGCTATATCGCGATATTGGAAAAGGTTCAGGAGATAAACATTGCAGAGGCCGAAGATAAAATCCTTATTTACACTGTGTCCACAATTCATCCTTATATGCACTATATTTTGGGAGATATGATCCCTCCAAGTTAGGGTTCTAGCCTCTTCCAGAATTCATCCCTAAAAAGGACACCTGGGGAACATTGCTATAGCTTGGGCTAAAGAGGTCCAAATTGAATTCCTGAAGATGTTCCAGAAATATCACAGATTTTACTTTCTGTGGTCCAAATTTCAGAACCAGACGATGAAACAGTGACATGTGACAGTCCGTACAACTTCGTTGTTCTGGACAGTCCTGTAACAGGTCACCGTGGGAAAAGGATCATAAATCCCAATTGGTGAAACCAATTCTGATGAAACCTATGGTTTTGGATCAGAGACATGCTAGGTTACCTTAGTGAGAAATTTCAGACACATAGGAGCAGTAATTTCGAAGATATCACAGAAACAGTGACAGGAATTTCTGCAGAAGAAATTGGAAAGCTAGGGCTTCTTGTTACGGGAGCTTCCCTCCACTGTTTTCAGAAAAGGAGTACATTAGACAGCTCCATTTGAAGAGATATATCTTTATATCCAATCAGATCTTAAATATTTCAAGTTTTGAAAATTAGGGTTTCTCTGACAAACCCTAAATCAGCTAGCTCTGGAAGCAGGACGGACACCTCAAATCGATAAGATCTAATCTTTTGCTATTTGCATTTGAGGTTCTCATTTCAAAGTGATCTATCACATCAGCTTGATGATAAGCTTGGTAAATTTGACAACTTCCAAGCATGGAAGTATATGATCTCTCTAATGAAAATGAATTGGACACCTACATAAGTAGAGAGGTTCCAGTTCCATACGAAGATGAGGCTCAAAGCCTTACACAAGAATAACTTGATCAAGGCCAAGAAGATCATTGTTGATTCAATCACGGATCAACTTGTACCACAAGTGTCTTCCCTAAATACACCGAAGATGTTTGATTCCTTGATCAAGCTAATTGAATATAAGAACTTAAATCAGAATATGGCTTTGAGAAAACAGTTGAAGAATGTGAAGATCCAGAATGCAGAACAACTTGAAGCAGTAGAAGAAGAAGTGGAGATTGCAGAAGTGGTGACAGCCACCTTGAATGGCCTCCCAGGATCATGGGATTCATGCAAAGAATGTATGCCAGAAGGAAGTAATTGCTTTCATCTCGACTCATAAGAAGAGAAGAAGAAGATGGGAGCAAATGAAGATCAAGCTCTCACCATTCAAATAAGATCCCTCAAGCAATGAGGAATATGAACAACTCAATTCTTGTCATTTGGATAAGAAATGATGATTCCATGAATGAAGAAGATGATAAAGCAAAATGATCAAGATGGAGTCTAACCACAAAACAAATAAAAGATAAGTATTCAATTGTCATTTCATGATATTGTTTTGTTATACATTTGATTATATTCAGTTGATGTGTTATGCATGATAGATTGTTTGCATTAATGACTGTATACTACTAATATGCATGTGATGGGTAAGTAGCTTATGGTGCTATACAACTCTCCATTGCTACTCATCAAACCTCTTTGCTGACATATTGGATTAGTGCACAATCTCAATAATGTCATGGTGGAGATGGAAGGCATCTAGAAAGTTTACGTGAGATATGGATGAATGTTGTATTGACTAAATAGTTGCATGATGCATAAGAATTTGTCGTTATGCATATGTTTTATGAAATAGTTCTAACCATGCAACTGGTGCATTTGAATTGTAGGAAAGGTCATGAACAACCTCCTACCAGAAAAGAACGATGAGACTTGTTCCGAAGAACAAGTGATGACAATTCAAGATTCACTCCAATAAACATGAATCTGAAGCTCCCAGGGTCAGAGACACCATGACAGAAGAAAGAGCTTCAGAGAGTGGTAGATCCACCTTGAAGGATGAAGACCACCATGGGTACAAGAGATAACTCAAGATGAAGAAAAGGATGCTATGAAAGAATATATGATCAAAGAATAACAGTTGATCATGGGGAATGATGTATACGATATGATGGAACAAGTGTACAAAGAAAGGTTCATGATTCTCCCCAGAAAGAATAGACTATGACATGACATACTCTATTGACCAGTATATATCAAGCATAGAACCACCTGTATAGAATTAAGAGGGAAGATGATACTCCACTTCAGGGGGAGTGACTACAGAAAATTATATCCGAGTTCGACATGGTACGACATGATGGATAGCTTTATGATGGATCGAGACTTTACCAAGAGTAAAGTGGGTTCCAACCTTCAAGGTTGAATGCAGAAAACTAGGATATGTTGATAACCTGAGAAGACAAACTCATAGAAGATGTTATGATACTAGAATGATGTTTGGGATATAGTACTCAAACCAGAAAGAAAGAATGTGGTATCTTCCAAATGGATTTGCAAGATAAGATATGTTGTTGATAGATGTAAGTAAGAGTTGTGGCTAGAGGTTTCTATTAGAAAGAGGGAATTAATTCTGAAGAGACACTTACTCTAGGAAGCAAGGTACACTTCCTTCAAAACTATCATGGTAGTTTCTTCCATGATGAAGTAAAGACAAGCCTTCCTTAATGGTATGATTGAGGAAGAGTTTTACATTGAATAGTCACGAGGATTTGAAGTTGAAGATAGATGGAATCAAGTATGCAAGTTGAAGAAGGCCCTCTATGGCCTGAAGCAAGCTCCCAGAGCTTGGTATGGAAGAATAGATAGTTTCCTGGTGAGCATGGGCTTTGCCAAGAGTAAAGTCGATCCTAACCTTACCTACAAGGTTGTATAAGATGTACCTGTCATTCTATTACTATATGTGGATGATTTATTCTTGACAGGGAATGAGAAACAGATCATGGAAAGCAAGAAGAAACTAGCAGAAGAATTTGAGATGAAAGACCTTGGGTTAATGCATTATTTCCTAGGTCTAGAAGTATGGCAAAGTTCAGAAGGAATATTTCTCAACCAGGGAAAGTATGTGGTAGAGATATTGAAGAGATTCAATATGTTGGAATGCAAAGTCATGGCCACACCCATGGACTCCAACCTGAAGCTGTTAGGTGATGACTCATTATAGT
>LPNX011164144.1:0-46154 GCA_001517045.1 Pseudotsuga menziesii | reverse complement strand
TCAGTATTCAGATACTGAATATGTAGATGATGATGGTTTGGATGATGATGTACTGACGAAGCCTCTGCCTCAAGTAGAGTTCGAACACTTTCAAGACAATCTTGGTGTTGTTCGGAAAGGCCTTCCTCGAAAGGGGGAGTATTGATGTTGCAATGGGATTGTATCATCCCTGGGCATTTTCCCTGAAGTGATCCGGAGACCTCGGTCCTAGAGAATGAAGAGGGATTGTATCATCCCGAGACATCTATCCATAATCGATCCGGTGACCTCGGTCCTCGAGAATGTGGTGGGATTGTATCATCCCTGGGCACTTGCCCTAAAGTGATCCAGAGACCTCGATCTTCGAGAATGAAGAGGGATTGTATCATCCCGGGACATATGTCCATAATAGATCCGGTGACCTCGGTCCTCGAGAATGCGGTAGGATTGCATCATCCTTGGACATCGTCCTAAAGTGATAGGGACTGATTCTCCCGTAATCAATCCGGTGACCTCGGTCCTCGAGAATGTGGTGGGATTGTATCATCCCGGGACATATGTCCATAATAGATCCGGTGACCTCGGTCCTCGAGAATGCGGTAGGATTGCATCATCCTTGGACATAGTCCTAAAGTGATAGGGACTGATTCTCCCGTAATCAATCCGGTGGCTTCGATCCTCGAGAAGGTGGTAGGATTGCATCGTCCTTGGACATAGTCCTAAAGTGATAGGGACTGATTCTCCCATAATCAATCCGGTGGCTTCGGTCCTCGAGAATGTGCTAGGATTGCATCATCCTTGGACTTAGTCCTAAAGTGATAGGGACTGATTCCCCCGTAATCAATCCAGTAACTTCGGTTGTCGAGAATGTGGTGGGATTGTATCATCCCTGGACTTTAAGTCCAAAAATGATCCAAAGACTTTCTGTCTTTGAGTTGTGGATTGCAGGTTGTTGCTGATGATGATGATGCCGTACTGATCGAAAGATTGGAGTATGATGCTGATGACATACTGATCGAAAGATCAGAGTATGATGATGTACTGATCGAAAGATCAGAGTATGATGATGACGTACTGATCGAAAGATCAGAGTATGATGATGATGATGTACTGATCTAAAGATCAGAGTATGATGATGACGCACTATGATTATGATGTTTCTGATCGAAAGATTAGAGTATGATGATGATGTTTCTGATCAAAAGATCAGAGTATGTTGATGATGTTTCTGATCGAAAGATCAGAGTATGATGATGATGTTTCTATGTTGATGATGTTTCTGATTGAAAGATCAGAGTATGATGATGATGTCTCTGATCGAATCGAAACATCAGAATGTGATGATGATTATGATCGACAGATCAGAATATGATGATGATGATGTTGCTGCTGATTGAAAGGGCAAAGTGTTGATGATGATATTGCTGATCGAGAGATCAAAGTACTGAAGATTTTGCTGCTGATCGAAAGGTCAAGGTACTGAAGATGTTGTTGCTGATCGAAAAGTCAAAATGCTGAAGATGTTGCTGATCGAAAGGACAAAATGCTAAAGATGTTGTTGCTGATCGAAAAGTCAAAGTGCTGAAGATGTTGCTGATCGAAGGTCAAAATGCTGAAGATGTTGTTGCTGATCGAACAATCAAAGTGCTGAAGATGTTGCTGATCGAAAGGTCCAAGTGCTGAAGATGCCGTTGCTAATTGAAAGATCAAAATGCTGAAGATGTTGCTGATCAAAGACTGAAGATGTTGCTGATGATGAAGACTGAAGATTGAAGATGAAGACTACATGATGTTGAAAAGATTCCAATGATTTATAGATGTGTTACCCTGCTGATGTTGATGATATCCCCTATCTCTACTCTTGTTGTTGTTGATGTTGCTGTAGAATACCCTTCTCGTTAAGGGGGAGTGTTGAAATATTGTAACTTTGAAGAATATTCTATATGTATCTTTTTGTGGTCCCCGATGGTCCTACCGGGAGAACCACTTGTATTACATTGTACCCCGATGCTCCTAATTCGAAGAACTAATAAGAGTCATGAGGTAGTCCCCTCTAATTGTAAAGGTGGGTCATCAGCACCCGAGTGTGGTTACTTGAGCCTACATGTGTAACTCGAGCCTACATGTCAAATGAGTTAACTTAAGTGAACGAATGAATATAAATAGAGGTGTAGTGCTCCTCATTTGTGACACACACACACACTCTCACTTGTGTAGCGCATTAGTGGAGAAGAGAAGTAGCTGGAGAAGGAGGAGGATCAGGATTTGATCTCCTTGCTAGTTTTATCTTTTATCTTTTTGGGGCATCTATATTGAGGAAGCTTTTGTTGGGTTTTTCCCTTTAGGGTTTTCCCAGGATAAATCTTTGTGTTCCTTTTTTATGGTTGTGCTTGTCTATCTTTCAGTGATCCTGTTTATATGCTTTTTTCATGAAAATGAAATGAAATACTGATGTCTTAGCTAAGCATATGAAAATTTAATAGGAACTAGGGAACAACATGCTCACACATAGCCAAATAAACACAAAGGTTCAGCCAAGCCAATCCAAAATTGGGTTTATCAGGCTGCTAAGGCAGTGGAAAGGGAGAATTGCTAATCTAGTGAGCTCAACCACAAAGCTATGGACACCTGCACAAGATCTGTCTAGCTTGGCCTCCACAATACCTACACACCCAACACAAGGAAGTATTTCCTTCACTGCTACACGGTCCTTTGGGCCATACCTTCCCTTCTAGTGCTCTTCAGGGTGTGCATAGAAGATTATCCAGCCCCTCTTGATCTTTCTGTGAGGTTCCTCTCTTCACTAAGTTTATCAAGCCAATTCTAGGCCTCTTCCACTCCTAACAGTTCAGTCCAAAATAAGGATTTACAGAACAACAAAACATAAATGCTGGGTATGAACAAAAATGTTTTGGAAACCAAAAAAAGAATTGGTAAATGGGGGAAATCAACCCTAGGAGAGCAATATGATTTCAGAAAACGTTTAATTGCTTCACAAAGGAAAAAAAGACCTCTGCAAACCCCCAAATTGTGGATCTATCTTCCCAGCCACTGAGCAATACAAAAACGAATTCCCAGCCATGGAGAAAATAAGGAACTACGGAAAATCATGAGGGAAATGCCCCAACTTGCTCCAACTGCATGAGGAAGAGAAACACATGGGTGAATAATGGAATGGGCAACAATTTCTAGGTATTTAATTACCCCATAAGCAAAAATACGTTTTTCAAAAATGATGGCTTGCCCATACACAAATTTGACTGCCATACTCTTCCATTCTCAAGGCATTAACTACCTCAACCAATTTATGGAAGAAATAAATGATCGGGTGAATAAGACAAAAAAAAGGTAGTTAATAGTTTTATGGGTTCTCTCTTTGACACTTGGCTCAACACTATTGGCTCAATAGTTTGAATAATTTCTCTTCCTATTCCCGTGAAACCATGCCCCCATCTCTTTGTTGCATTGACATAGCTAGTTGTGGTTATTTTTATTAATTTCATATTTACATGATGTCTCAATTTTATAATGTGCCTAGCTAGCATGATAACCATATGCATCGATTTTAACTGCCAATACATAAAACGCTAAATCGATGGTGGGGCTTTGACCTTGAGCTCCTCACCATAATTTAATAACGTTATTTACATCATTTACAATTTAATGGAAATGGGTCAAAATAGGGATATTACATTTGGGGACTCGTTGGATGTGGAATTTAAAAATTCCACATCCAACCCATACCGACACGCATATTTTTGAGGTTCCCACAACACCCAAAAATTAAAATTTCAATAAAAAAAAGTATTTTAAATTAAAATACGTTATTTTATTGAAACTTTCATTTTTGGGTGACATGGGTACCTCATAAGTATGCAGTGTGGATATGGGTTCGATGCAGAATTTAATTCTGCAACCAACGAGTCCCCAAAATCGACATTTGGGTGAACCCATAAGGAGATATGTCAAAAATACGACAAGAAAAAGTAGTTTTTTTTTCTTTCCATTTTTTTTACAAATTTTACCCTTATGGTTGACATCATCATCTTGAATCCTATTGGTTCTTATAAAGTGAGTTTTAATGCTACAATTTTTATTTTGAGGGTCAATTTTTACCTCAAAACTCCCCTAATGCCCCATTGTAAAGCAACATGGAAGGTGATCTTATCTAGCTCACTTGGCCCAGTTGGTTGGTTTGGCCAGAGTAATGAAGATCTTTATTGGTGTTGGTTTTTTCCCGCATGGGATTTTCCAAGGTAAATGGTTGTGTCTTTGTGTATGTTGCTTGCCATGTTTATTTCTCACATTTTATTGTTATTATACTCGTTAAAAACCTAAAAGAGGGTAAATTGTTTGAAAATTTTCTAACTTAGCAGATTCATTGTGGGCCAATGACACATCCTTTTAGGAACCTGAACGAGGTTTCTGTGAACAATGTATCTAGATTCATACCTATGGTTTTACTTTCAATTATTGATAAATTTATAGAGAGTGGAGTGCATTTTATTAAGTAGTTCATAACTTGACCCTGACCATAAGTTTTTTTTTTTAAATGCCATCTTGGCAACTTCATTAGGGAAAAAATGACACATCATTTCAGGAATGTGAAGGAGGTTTTTGTGAACAATCTAACTATCTTCAAGCATGTTCTTTTACTTTCAATTATTGATCAATGTACATAGATGTTTCAATCATTTTATAAAGTAGTTCATAACATGACTTTGAGCATAAGTGTTTTGAAAAATTGTCATCTTGGCAGATTCTTTGTGGACTAATGACACATCATTTTAAGAATCTGAAAGAGGTTTTTGTGAACAATGTAACTATCTTTACGTTTGTGTTTTTTATTTTAATTATTGAACTGTATACATATTGCAATGTGCATGCATTTTGCAAAGCTATTAATAGCATGACTTTAAGCATAAGTTGTTTGAAAAACTGTCAACTTGGCATATTTATTGGGGCCAATGACATATCCTTTTATGATTCTAAAAGAGGTTTTGTGAACAATGTATCTAGATTTAGACCTATGGTTTTACTTTCAATTATTTATTAGTGTACAAAGAGTTGTGTGCATTTTATAAAATAGTTCATAGCATGACTTTGAGCATAAGTTGTTTGAAAAACTGTCCTCATGACATATTCATTATGGGAAAATGATCCATCATTTTAGGAATCTAAAAGAGTTTTTTTTGTGAAAAATGTATCTATATTTGGGCTTGTGGTTTTACTTTCAATTATTGACCAATATACATACTGTGGCATGCATTTTACATAGTAGTTCATAGCATGACTTTGAGCATAAGTTCTTTGATAAATTTCCAACTTGGCAGATTCATTGTGGGTTGATGGCTTATCCTTTTAGGAATCCGAAAGAGGTTTTTCTTAACAATGTATCTATATTTAGACTTGTCATTTTAATTCAATTATTGATTAATGTAAAGATATTGGCATGCAGTTTACTAAGCATTTCATAGCTTGATTGTGAGCATAAGTTGTTTGAAAAACTATCATATTGGCAAATTCATTAGGGGAAAATGACACATCATTTTAGGAATCTGAAAGAGGTTTTTGTGAAAAATGTATCTAGCTTTAGACCCATGGTTTTAATTTCAATTATTCTTAAATGTATAGAGAGTGGTGTGCATTTTACTAACTCTTTTTTGCAAATTTATATGTTTCTTTTTACATAACACCTTATAAAAGTAGTTCATAGCTTTGATCTGAGCAAAAAGTTGTTTGAAAAACTTCCATCTTGGCATATTCATTGTGGTATAATGATCCGTCATTTTATGAATCTAAAAGAGGTTTTTGTGAACAATGTATCTAGCTTCATACTTGTGGTTTTACTTTGAGTTGTTGATCAATGTACAGAGAATGGTGTGTATTTTACTAAGTAGTTCATAACTTGACTATGAGCATACGTTGTTTGAAAAACTATCATATTGGCATATTCATTGGGGGGAAATAACACATCATTTTAGGAATCTGAAAGAGATTTTTGTGAACAATTTAACTATCTTTGGGCTTATGCTTTAACTTTTAATTTTTGACATGCATACTAACTATGGTGTGCATTTTGCTAGCCCCATTTTTGCAAATTTACCTTTTTTTTTACATAACAGCCTATATAAGTAGTTCATAACTCAGATATGAGCCTAAGTTGTTTGAAAAATATCCATCTAGGCATATTCATTGTGGGAAAATGGAGCATAATTTAGTAATCTAAAGGATATTTTTTTAGCAATGTAACTAGGTTCAAGTCGGAGGTATGTATTTCCAGTATTGACCTATGTACAGACTATGGCATGCATTTTAGCAAAACCTTTTTTGCAAATTTACACTTTGTTTTTGCATAACACCCTGCATAGGTTGTTCATAGTGTGTGTTAGTATTTGGGGTAAAAGTGTGCAGTAAGAAAATTAATAAACCATTTGGTATTAGGGGTAAACTAAGTAAGATTCATTGCAGGCAAATGAAACATAATTTAGGAATATGAAAGAAGCATCTGTCAATAATATAACTAGCTTCAAGCCCAAGGTTTTGATTTCAATTATTTCCTTGTGTACATATTGTGGCATGCAGTTTACTAAGCCCATTGTTGCAAATTTACATTTTTTTTAGATAACTACCTGTATAAGTAGTTCATAGAATGTGTTGCAATTAGGGGAAAGTTATGTTAAGAAAAATTAAAGTGAGGGGTAAACTAAGTTATTAAAAGTACTTAATTTACCAATATACCTGAAACCAATTAAAATAAAATAAGCCTTGTTTGCATGCATTCCTCATTTGCATGCATAACCAAATCAATATGTTACAGGCATAAAATCAAAATTGCAATGAACAACCTTGATGTCCATGATTTTAGCACAAATTCTCATCTTCCACAACCATAATTGAAACAGGGATGACATGTACCATGGATGCAGTTGAAACAAGGGAATTCTCTACCATGAAAACATTTGAAATAAGGGCATCATCTTCCATAGTAATAGTTGAAACAATGGGTTCCCAGGTTGTGAGGTTCATGATGAAAAATTTGAAGTGTGTGTTAATGCATGGAGTGATGCAAATGAGTGGGAAACATGTATACTAAATACCCTTCTAAGAGCATGAGTGCACCATTTTATTTATGGACATTTCTATTTTCAAAACAAGTAGATAGACAATGTCATCAATAATTATGATAATGAGGGCATGTAATTTGTTTATTTTTGGGAATAGGGTTAATTTGGATCTTGATTTTGGTTTCCAAAAAACTAAAATTCTAGGTGAAGGAGGAGCAATGCTTAGCTTTAGAAAAACCCCCAAGCTAGAAAATATTGAGATGACCAATAAAATCTATGGGAAGAAGGTAATTATGCCCAAGAATGGTTTCAAAATGGAATATGTTCCCCTATGACTCTACAAAACCTTGTTTTAGATTGTCCTTAGGACAATTTTGAATCACTATAGGCATGATATCTCGGGTGACTGTATAAAGTTGGTCATACATTGGGTTGAAGACATAGCCATAGATTTCCATCATCTATTGGCCAAGAAATTGCACTTTACACGGTTAGATAGTAAGATGAAGTGGGTGAAGTTCAGTAACCCCAATACACTACAAAAGATTATCAATTTACATCAACCGAGTGTGATGTAGTATTTAAATAATAAAACGTACATTAGGAGGTCCAAAGCGTAGAAAAAAATGTGGAGGAACGTAATCAGTCTACTGAGAACAATGCGAAAGGATATGTTTTTCCTAAAACTTCAAAAGTACATGAATAGCCTTCGAAGAACAATATGGAAGAGTGTGAACTAACACTAGTTTAGTAAACCCTCCAGAAGTTGAAGTACTTGAATAACCTTTTGAGCATAATATGGAAGGTGTGGGAAATGGCAGTGGTTCAAGAAACCCTACAAAAGTGGATGATATCAAACCTTTAAGAGACTTACAAGGATATGAAAGTGCAAATCAGTGGAAGGAATTTCTTAACAATGATATGGAATAAAGTCATGATAATATTTCTTCTCCAAAGAATCAAATTACATATGGCAGATTTGGTTCGATGTCTCACACATATTTTTTTGAGAGTAGATTTGTTTTTCCTCTATTTGACAAAATGGTGCATTTCAAAGAACAAGTTTCCATGTAGGAGGATTCCTATATGGAGAAGTCATAAATGTTTAAGGTTAAGGATAATTATATTGTTGATCTCTTGTAACATGTTGCACATTTACATAAATCAATTGTGGAAATTGCACAAAAAGCAAAAACATACATTGAGATCAAGGAAAAAATTATTCAAGCATTGTATTCTCAATTAAAAATGGTTGTAGCTGATGCAAATAATGATTTGGACACAATATTTGAGCAATATTAGGTTGAAATGAATAATTATGAAGAACAAGTACATAGACTTAAAGACGAGATAAAAAACATGCTTGAGGTTTTCAACATACTGCCACTAAATATTGTGGCTAGTCAAGAAGAAGAACTTCAATGTCAACTAAAAGATAAAGACCAATATATTGTTTGTTTAAAGGTGCAGTTTGAAGAGAAATAAAAAGAACAATACTTTAAACATAAATATGAGATTGTCGAATATGAAAAAAAATGGCAAGAAAATAGAACAGAATTGATAAGAAAACAGAGTAGAAAGGTACAAAAATTGACAGGATTTGTGTAACCTTGAAATCTAGAATATGAATAGGAACAATTTTGTTCAAAGAGAAATTTAACAAATAGTGCATTAAACATAAAGAGGATATTGCAAAATATGAATATAACATGGAAAATTGAATGCTTGCATGGTTGAGAAAAATGTGTTGTTGATAGATATATATGTCGATATAATTGTTGTGATGGTCAACATTCAAACACTCATAAAAGGAAAAGAGTATTCCAAAAAACAGGTAAGGTAAATGAGGAGGAAGAAGAAAGGAACATTGGATTTGGTGAAGGTGAGAGTGAATATGTGGATATACCAAAACAAAACAAAAAGATTTCACACTCATAGTCCTTAATTGAGTATGAGGATTCATTACAGAAATGGGAGAAGAGCTTGCAGGAAACACTATCAACAATGAATGTTTGAGGTGATGTTTTTTCCTCATCCTCAAAGCATGAATCAATGAAGAAGAAACTAGATGAGAAGGAAAGCATTATCATGGATCTCAGATAGAAACTATTGCACAATAAACAAGCACATCATTTGGGATGTAATAGTGAAATTGAAGATCTGAAATGCCAAAATTCCTCATTACAACAAAAATCCATTCTTTAGCCAATATCACTTTTCTATACTCCAAATGAAATTATTTAGAAACACAATGGTTTGAGCAGGAAGTACACAATCTTAGGATCGAATTGGTTGAAGTTCAATCTCATCTAAATACTACAAATAATGTTCTCCAACAAAAGGAAAAGATACACCCAGACAAGTATAAGAATAATGTAGAGTTGTTGAAAAATTATGGAAATGAAAAAAAAATTACAAAGAAGTTTGCAAAATTATGTAAATAAAATCAATTACCTGGAAGAAAAATTACAACAAGTGTTTGTTGTAGCTTCTAATAATTAAAGACCTCTACAAAAGGCAAGAGAGACTATACCCAAATTTCTTCTTCTCAAGAGGAGTGCTTGCAAAAACCTCTTAAGTATCCTAGAGTTCTAGAATAGAAGTGTGTGTGTGTGTGTGTGAATAATGTTTATTTTTTTATGCAGTTAACGTGATTGATAATTTCTTATTTTTACGTCAGAAAAAAACTATACATAAATGTAACCACATGTAACATAAATGATACCAAAATAAAATAGTTTTTCCTTATGGAAACATTATTAGAAATTATTATTGAATCATACAATCCTTTCACCATTTTGCATACAATGTTACTTTCTGATCATCTAGAACGTTTTTCTTTTTTGGTTGTCGCATACTTGTTATAGTGACACCAACTTTTACAGGATTCTCGTCTTCCAAAATTTTGAAAACAACTACTACCCCTTGAATTTATTATGTGTCACCACTCTACAAAGATCAATGTACAAAGAGTGGTGTGCAATTTAAAAAGTAGTTCATATAATGACTATGAGCATACGTTTTTTGAAAAATGCATGTTACAGTCTATGAGTCATATGCTCCACACTAGGAATCATATGCCACATATTTACAATATTTATATGTCAAGCTAATAATTCCAAGGGTCAAAATGGGGGTATACAATAGTATTGATGGGTTATATATTCTTCACAAACAATAAATACATAGATATATTTTATTATTTAATAATGTTTAACATTTTGAAAACTAGGTTAGGTTATGTCTTATACTTATTCTATAGGGGGGGTTTTAGAAGTATAAGGGGTAGTTGATTAGTATTATTTTAATATTGGACCTTATTGGACTCTTTGGGAGTGGGAGGGGAAGGCGATGGAAGGAGAGGAGATAAAACAAATTTTGGAGAATGAGAAGGGGGGCTATTTTGGACAGGAAATGAGTGGAAAGGAAAAATTCAGAGCTACATGATCTCTATACTCGACTTGGACTTAAAGTGGTTATTATATTAGGCATACTTGGATTGAAGAGGAGGTTGTTATTGTGGGCACTAAGGGTTATAAAACCCCGCCGATTTCATGGAACTAGCAACCTAGTTTCTAGTTGGTTGGGAGGAATAATCTCAGTTTGGGAAACACTATTGGCTAGGCTAGTGGGCTAGCTTGGAGCAACATAATAGCTATCTCGACTAGACACTTAGGTCATCTACTAGTTCCCAATCACTCATATTATTTGGATTACTGCTTAATTAAAATTATGAACATGTTGTTAGAAATTGTATATGCTATGATTTTAGTTAGAAAAGAAACATGTTCAAAATTCCAAATTAAAAAATTACATGGTTACTTTAAACATGATATATTGACTTAGTTTATCAATTGTTTTTTTTAACACTCATCACTATGATGGGTGTTACGAAATTTTTTATTGAATTTGTTTATTTCAATAGTATACTCTTTTGTCTATACAAATGGCCTACCTCAATCCCTCTTAGGCTCTCCCTTATCCAACAGTAGAATGTTTACCTCCAGGTTCACTATTTATAAATAGAAATCACTATAAAATTAAATCAAAAAGAAAAAAAATCATTAGCAAACCCTACCTTTACATCTATTATCTTTCATATATTATATTTTCCAATTTCTATATTTTTTTTTAATGAATATTAAAAACACAAAATGTAAAGTTTCAAACTCTTCCTTGTAATTATCTAGTGTAACTCAAATTTCATTAAACACTCTATTTACTCTATTTCTTCTTACAAACTTATGACCTTCCAATTTTGAAAAACCATTGGTATCATATCTTATTAGTGCAAGATACTCATAATTATAAATATATTTTAATTAATAAAATACTTCTCTTAAATTTTATTTTTTTTAAATAATTAATAATAATACTTCTCTTAAATTAAAAAAACTTAAAACTTTATAATGTGAAGTGATATTAGTGCAAGATACTCTTAATTATAAATCTCTTTTAATTAATAATAATACTTATCTTAAATTTAAAAAAAAAAAAAAAAAACTTATGATAATACTTTTCTTAAATTAAAAAAACTTATAATAATACTTCTCTATCACCGATGTTGCCTCCGTGTTCTTGATAAGATATATGCGGTGTCAAAAGCATTTAGGTAGAACTTCCCCATTGAAGTGAAGGTTCCTATCTTTATATTTATGTAATTAAATACTATTGAGATATTAAAGATCATGTCTCGCCCATCACATTTTTGAAATGAAAGCAAGTTTAGTACTCGAATTTAGACTTCCCCATTGAACTGAAGGTTCCTATTTGTATATTCATGTAATTAAAATATTATTGGGGATATTAAAGATCATGTCTAGCTCATCACATTTTTGAAATGAAAGGAAGTTTAGTGTTGGGATTTTGGGATTTATTCTTCGACTTAAAGGCTCAAGAAATAAATAAATAAATAAAAGGAAATTAATGTTGTTTATAGTTATTATATTGAAAGAAATAAGGTATTTTATAATTTAGTATAAGAAATATGTTGTCGTAACATAATATAACTTTACATTATCAAAAATAAAAAATAATTAAAGAATTATATTTACTTGTAAAATAAAAAATTATGAAAAGTAATTAAATTTTTTATGTAATTCTATAAAATAAAAAATTAAAACTTAAACAAGAAATTGGATTCTTATCCGTGCGTGATAGATCGGGTTTAAGATTGATCTATGCTAGTAAATAAATCAAAGTTTATAGTAGGTAACATTTAGCTAAATTTTACGAGCATTTCATAAGACTCAACTTTAGATTCCCAAAACAAAAGAATATAAAATAATAATAAAAATGACACGTGTTAAGGATATAACGGTTATTATCTCCATGCAAGGGGACATATAACAAACGGTTCGTTGTATTAATATAAGGGCAATTTTTTTTAAGCCTATAGTATTTTGTTTTTTAAATTAAAACGCATTTCGTAAAAAATATTAATTATTTCAATTTTTAATGGTTTTGTATGGTTGATGTCATCCTAGCTATTGTAGTCCAGGCATGAGTGGGGCGGCGACATCAACATCACATTTCTTGACCATGTATGTTAAGATGCCTGTAATAAATAACAATGTGTGCCTTATTCAAAGTATGGGGCGAAATCTGGATATTGGATCCAATGGGGGTAGGGGCATTCAATGACATGTATTATCATGTCCTAGTAATTAAAATTTATTTCAATTTTCTAGAAAAACATGATTGATTTGAAGCTGCATCCAGTACACGAATATAATATTAGTATTTTTTCCATTAATGTTGTCATTTTTTTGGAACATGGTAACAACAACCTCCCAAGGGTATATCTAGCATCCCGCAAACTAGATATACTAGTAACTTGTGACTCAGCAGGGACCGAGATGTCCTGAAGTTCAGGGGGGTGAGCCTTTATCCCAGGTGTCACCTACCCTTTGGTCCTTGTCACAATGGGCGAATGAGAAACCCCACCCTCCCTGGTTTTGAACCTATGACCTCCATGGAGATAACATATGTTATTAACCATTAGGCCCACATATTCCATTCATGATGTTGTCATTTACTCGCATATAATACCTCAATTAGATAGATACAAGGACAAAAATGGCCTTACATAGTACCTATCACGTTCTCATTCCAAAACCCAAAATATTTGTGAGAATTTAACCTTTTAATTCATTGTGTTGTTGCCCCTTGGGAGTTTAAAAAAAAGGCTAGATCCAACGTATGAGAGCACACTTTTCATAGAACCCATTCTCGACACTTTTATTCATGTGTCTCTGAATATCACATGGCTCGTAGTTTGGAAAATAATTTTTTATAGTCAAGGGTTTCGTCTTGGTAGAGAGCTTGTAAAAGCATAGGTTGGCCGTACGTTCTTTTACATTTCCATGTTTAAACATTTTTTATCTATTGTATTTATGTTTTTCTATCCATTGAAATTGACACTAGTTTTGGTTGATATTTCTCTAGATTGGCACCTAAAACATCTTGAATATCAAGAAGTTTACAAATCTATTGTTCAATACTTCACATTCCTCTCAGCAGCTACTGAATATGGAATTGCCTAGGTTTTCTCAAAATAATAGTATTGATCATCAAATGCCTCGTAGTTCTCATTATGATAATAGTATGTCGCCTCAATGATGGTTCTGAGCGAGAGGGGCCCAAACTAGAGGACTTTCTATGCGGTGCACCCATAGAGAACCAATACTCTAGAAACCATGAAACCCACTCACAGTCTATCCTAGATAGTATGTATTATGCTAGGCTGAATTCCATAGAGAGCACACTAACGAGAAGATAAATGTGAACATGTCATTAATGCATGCAATGCAGGTAAAGAGAGGTTCTTAGCCCTTGGACCGATTTTTATTCTTTTGAATCATGACCAAGGTCTTTGCAGATGTAGTAGGAGCACTATAATCTTTGTGAATTTTTCCAAGAATCCAAACAAATTCCCTTCCATGTTCAACTCGACCTATTCTAACGACACTATCTATTTGGATTGCATCCTTCAACTTTCGTTGGGTTTAGGAATGGTGAGCTTGTTAGCACTCAAAACAAGGCTAAGATAGAACCTATCAAATGCACATCATCACAAGCTTCCTTCAAGCTTTGACAGTCTAAAGAAATCAAACCTAGGTGGTGGATTGGGGCATTTTCAATCTCTTTCATTTTTAATGAGCTCGAGTTCTCAGAAGAACTTGGCTATTATTTCCTAGCTAGGAATCATTTCTCATTGTACTCATGTTGAGACCAAAAATAGACGTGCAGGAAAGTCAAGCAACAAGGAGCCCATTCCTTACAAGCATGGATCAAATTTGAAGGGTAGGGTCCTATTTCACTTTGAAGGGCTATGATATATTGAACCCTTCAACTCTAACATGTTAAAATAGACCATTCATTTCATTTGAAAATGTAATAATACATTAAAATTCTGTTGTATATTAAAAGAAATGTAATCTAATTCCTCACTATATTGACAAGGAGTAACCTTTCTACCCGACCATTTGCACCGATCGGACAGCCTGGCTCACGTGAGCTGTCACATCACACATTGCTGGTCGTCCGATCGGTGCAAATGGTCGGGTACAAATGGTCGGGTAGAAAGTTTACTCCTATTGACAAAATTTGCATCATTCCACTCTATAGTTTTTAATAAGCAATGTCTAACTCAAATAACCCAAGAATAGAGAAAATTTCATAAACATAAAAAAATACATAATAACATGAAGAAATCTATTGAAAAACATTTATAACCAATTGAGATTGAATCAAGAAGTAATAACAACTCTAATAGAAAAATCAAGGTTGGATGTAAATAAAATACAATCTATACAATGTCCAATAAATATAGAGATCGATTATTACAAAAGAGGTAGTGAAGCTAAAAAATATGTTCATGAATAGAAAAACTATTATATTGAATCGCTTCAATAACAAACTCCACTCCTTTCCAAGAAGAAGCAAATAAATACCTATAAAATAACACAACAAAAAACTATTCTCATGGTAAACATACCTGAAAAATCATTCAACTACAAGAACTACCCAACAAGTCTTGAGCTCCTTTATATACGTTTTTGGCCACTCAGCTCTGCGAACAACAGGAGAGACATACTCCCTTAGAGGAAATAATCATCAGGGGAGGTGTCTTTTTTCGTCTCTAGCGGTGAGGTGCACTTATGCAGGTGTGTGGTGGACCGAAGGTGTTAGGGAGGATGTGTCCTTCCTTTGCTCAGGATGATCCCTTGGAGTTTGAAAATGGTATGATATACCTTATGAATGCATAGGACAAGAAAGGGGGAAATTAGCTTGAGAAGGGGTTGCTGGTGACAGTGGAAACAACTTGAGCAAGCGTCAAACTCAAAAGTAGAAGAAACTTAAGAAAGGGTCAAGAGTCAGTGTCATTCAAACTTGTGATTTCAATAGGAATGATTTAAGGTACATATTCCCCTTGAATCCTAATTCATAGGCCAAACAACAAGCTCAGTTAGTCATTATTCTTGCAAACACTGATAATGATATCTAATCATGAGGAAATATTTTATCCTATGATTTTTGGTGCTTTTGAGCAGTACATTTATCTCCGTGTAAATACCAATGGGGCCATTTGAGATAGATGGATGAACTCTTCCAGTAAAGTCTCCATATTAACCATTCAAAAACCTAGTGAAAGAGGAAGTGACCCACCATCTATGTTACCATCATGAATCTCGATGTCTCGCTTCTTAAGGGAAAAGTAAATATTCATAAAAAAGTGATCAAGGCACTTGCTACAACAAGAGCCTTGATAATTGTATTCATTCACTTGCCTGACCATCTCACTCTATCGAATCTCAATTGAAGCTCGGAGCTACTTACATGTTGGTGTTGATGTAATAGTTACTTTGGAATGTTTTCACTTATATTTATTATCTAGTGTAACCCGATGTTTATTCTGGGATGTTCTTGTGTCATGTCATGACCCGATGTTCCTATCGGGAGGATCTATAATGTAAACAGGTCATGTCAAGTCATTGTGGGTAACCCTCCTATTGTCTAAGGGTTAAAGTCCTCGCAGTTCTAAGGCACTAAGGTTATTAGACTCTTCTAGTGAGGTCGGCCCTAGTAGGGTTTTAGTCATGTCGAGAATTAGTATAAATAGAGAGGTGACCTCTCTATTTAACACACATCTCATACACACTCAGTTGTAGCGCATAGCTAAGGAAGAGAAAGACACTGGGGCAAGAGGAAAGAGCTTACTGCTGTCAGGAGATTGTCTTACTATTTTTGGGTTTCACTTTGGTGTTGATTCTACCTCTGAGGAAGTTGCGTGGTTTTCTTCATTTATGGTTTCCCCGAGGAAAACTTTGTGTTCATTGTCTCTTGTGTTTGATTGTTGTGCTTGTTGTTCTCTCAGTTAAAGATCCTAATGATATGCTAGCTTAATATTTAAAATCTAACATGGTATCAGAGCTAACCTGAGAAGAAGACACTGTGTAGCTGTGAGAACTAGGGCTTCCTATTTTGTGGATCTCTCTCCACATATTTCAGCAAAAGTAGGGTGGAATAACTCTCCTCCCTAGGGCGCCTCTTTCTGTCGAAGCAGAATCCAATTTTGAGGATTTTCAGTTTTGGACCTGACACTACTACCGGAAATTAGGGCTTTTCACAAAAGTGGAATTTTTCAATGAGCCCAGGCCTAGATTGATCTTGTCCCCAAAATTGAAGTTAGGGATCAAATTCAAAGCATTTGGTTGGACAGAACTCCAGAAAAGCAAAACCCTAATCTGCTCCTGAACCAATACTGCAGAAATTCAGCTCCAAATCCAGATCCGACATCTTGACCGTGTAAGATCTAAATCTTTTGTACTTCCATTTGAGGTTCTCAGTTAAGATGTCTCATCATACCATGATTGAGGGAGCTGATAACTTCTGAGCCTGGAAGTATAGGATCTCCCTAGTCCTGGAAGAAAATGAGTTGTATTCCTATATCCAGGAGGAGGTTCCAGTTCCAGAGGGAGCTGAGGCCAAGGCCTTACATAAGAAGAAGTTGGTTATGGAAAAGAGGATCATTGATGATTCTATCAAGGATCACCTCATTCCACAGGTGTCCTCCCTCAAGACACCTAAAGCCATGTTTGATGCCCTAACAAAATTGTTTGAAGGGAAGAACATCAATCGGAAGATGACTCTAAGGAACCAGTTGAAGAATGTCAAGATCCAGACTGAGGAAACCATCCACTCATACTTCACAAGGGTCTCCCAGATCAAAGAACAACTAGAAGATGTAGATGAAGAATTGGAGAATGCATAAATTGTGATGACAACATTGAATGGCCTCCCTAGGTCATGGGATTCTTTCATCCAAGGAATCTGTGGTAGAAAGAAGTTGGTGAAGTTTAGTAGACTGTGGGAAGAATGCTCTCAAGAAGAAGCTCGGATAGTTGCTCGAGAAGAAAAGATGGGAAGTGAAGATCAAGCTCTCATAGTACACTCTAAGAAAGGAAGAAGGGAAAATCATCATCACCAAGGTAAGCATTCTCATCAGAAAAATAACTTTATGAGAAGGGATCCATCCAGACTCAGATGTTATACATGCGATGAAATAGGACACTTTGCTAAAAATTGTCCCAAGAATAAGAATGGATCCAAGAAGAAGAATAACTCCAAAAGAAGACATCATGCTCACACTACTGAGGATGATGATCCTCCCAGGAAGAGAGTAAAACAAGAAAGTGAAGACTCTTCAAGTGAATATGAATATGTTCTAATCTCTGCTCTCACGGGAACTGTCACTCATGGAAGCAAAGATTGGCTTATTGACAGTGGGGCTTCCAAGCACATGACAGGTTTCAAGGAATCCTTTGAGAAAATATCCGAACATAATTCACCCCATAAGGTGAAGCTTGGGGATGACTACCAATATCCCATAAAAGGTAGTGGTGAATCCTCCTACAAACTAGACTCCGGAAAATCTATAAAAATGAACGATGTCTTGTTTGTACCAGGATTGAAGAACAATCTTCTATCCATATCAACATTGGATGCAAAAGGTATAAGGGTTGCATTTGTAGATGGCCAAGTCATCATGTGGCCAAGAGGAAATACTATTGATGATGCAATAGTGATTGGAGAACAAGAACGAGGCTTATACAAGCTGAAGGGCCATCCAGAACAAGCTATGGTCCATGACATAGTAGAGCCAAATGAACTTTGGCACAGAAGGCTTGCACATGTGCATTACAAAGCATTACCACTTGCAATCAAAGCTGTTGAAGGTCTTCTAGAAATTCAAGAAAAACATGAAGGGGTCTGCAAAGGATGTGCGAAAGGAAAGAATACAAAGAAGACATTTCCAAGTAGCGAGAGCAAAGAAAAAGGAATCTTGGAAATCATCCACTATGATGTATGCGGACCAATGCCATCAAGCTCACTAAGCGGGTATCTATACTATGTTTCTTTCATTGATGACTTTTCTAGGAAGAAATGGATTTACTTCATGAAGAACAAAGATGAAGTTTTCAGCAAGTTCAAGGAATTCAAAGCATTGATTGAGAATCACACAGAAAAGAAGATCAAGACCTTTCGATCAGATAATGGCAGAGAATTCACATCAAATGAATTCAAAGACTTATGAAAAGAATTAGGGATTAAGAGGGAGTTGTCCACTCCTTACAATCCAAAATAGAACGGGGTTGCAAAAAGGAAGAATAGAACCATCATGGAAGTTGTAAGAGCAATGCTTCATGATCAAGATATTCCTATGCATCTATGGGCAGAAGCAGCCAGAACAGCAGTGTATTTACAGAACCGTACTCCACACAGAGTACTCGAAAACAAGACTCTTGAAGAAGTCTGCTTCGGCAAGAAACCAGAAGTCGGCCATCTCAGAATATTCGGCTGTCCAGTGTACATACACATACCAAAAGAAAAGAGAACAAAACTAGATCCTTCAGGAA
The DNA here is from genome assembly GCA_001517045.1 of Pseudotsuga menziesii. Taxonomy (NCBI): domain Eukaryota; kingdom Viridiplantae; phylum Streptophyta; class Pinopsida; order Pinales; family Pinaceae; genus Pseudotsuga; species Pseudotsuga menziesii. Next base: position 27,187 of record LPNX011164144.1, on the reverse strand, counting down.
ATAAGGGTATATTTGTGAGACACTCTGAAAGCTCAAAGGCTTACAGAATATACTTCCCAGGATAAAAGAAGATCGACATCTGCAAGGATGTAACATTTGATGAAGACACAGCTTACAACAAATCCAGGAAGAGACCTGCTGAAGATACTGAAGAAGCAGAAGCACCCAGAATTCATGATACAACCATGAATGAAGAAATTCAAGAAGAAGATCAAGAATTTGAAGAACCACAAAGACCTGTAGATCCACCTCAGGAGAAGAATCCTCACAAGAGGAAAATTTCTTAGGTACGAGAAATTATCCAAGGTGCAAAAAGATATGGGGCTCCAGAAGAGAATCACAGAGAAATAAAGAGAACCAGATCTTGTTCCAGATATGTAGCTTTACTATGTGATGTTATCAATAAAGAACCTTCCAACTATGAAGAAGTGGCAGAATGGAAAGAATGGAAGGATGCTATGATCGAAGAGTATCAATCGATCATGAAGAATGATGTTTGGGATGTTGTCCCAAGACCAGAAGGGAAGTCAATTGTAACTTCCAAATGGATCTATAAGATCAAGCATGCTGCAAACGGTAGCATTGAAAAATATAAGGCAAGATTTGTGGCTCGTGGCTTCTCACAGAAGGAAAGAATAGATTATGAAGAAACCTTTGCTCCTGTGGCCAGACACACTTCCATCAGAACAGTACTTTCTTTTGCTGCAGTAATGAAATGGAAGATACACCAAATGGATGTCAAGACTGCTTTCTTGAATGGTGTAGTGGAAGAGGAAGTGTATGTAGAACATCCACTCAGTTTTGAGACACATGACAGGGAGTCTCATGTGTGAAGATTGAAGAAAGCCCTGTACGGTTTGAAACAGGCACCCATGACATGGTACGACAGAATTGACAGCTTTCTATCCAGTTTTGGCTTTACCAAGAGTAAAGCAGATTCCAACCTTTACTACAAGGTTGAAGATGGCAACCCAGTGATGCTTCTACTATATGTAGATGATCTGTTTGTAATAGGTATGGATGGGTTGATTGCTAATACAAAGAAAAATCTTGATGTCGAGTTCGAAATGAAGGACTTGGGTATGATGCATTATTTTCTAGGTATGGAGGTGTGGCAGAATGCGGATGGAATCTCCCTCGGACAAGGGAAGTATGCAGTAGAGATCCTGAAGAGGTTTGGGATGATGGACTGCAAGGCTATGGCCACACCTATGGCATCAAACCTGAAGCTATTGTGTGATGCTTCATCAGATATGGTTGATGCCACGATGTATCGTCAGATGATTGGGTCCTTGATGTATCTAACGAACACAAGACCAGACATTTTCTTTGCTGTGAACACCTTGAGCCAGTTCTTGATAGATCCGAGACATGTTCACTTGATTGCTGCAAAGCACATTCTGAGGTACCTGAGGGGTACAATTAATTATGGGCTCAAGTACGAGGTGAATCAGAAGATTAACCTAGAGGGTTATGTTGATTCAGATTGGGTAGGCAGTGCCATCGATAGAAAAAGCACTTCAAGTTATTGCTTTAGTATGGGATCAGGTGTGATCTCTTAGTTTAGTAGGAAGTAATCCTGTGTGGCACTAAGTACAGCTAAAGCAGAGTATGTCGCAGCTTGTTTAGCTAGTTGTGAGGCAGTATGGCTGCGGAATCTACTGTCTGATTTATTTGATCTCCAGATGGATGCTATGTGTATACATTGTGACAACCAGATTTGCGTGGAGTTCTCACAGAATCTAGTGTTCCATGACAAGTCGAAGCATATCGAGATCAAGTATCACTATATCAGGGATATGGTGCATAAGGGAGCAGTGAAGCTCCAGTATGTTGCGACGGAGGAACAAATAGCTGATGTATTAATGAAGGCATTGGCTAGGGTGAAGTTCGAGTACTTCAGGGAGAAGCTTAGTGTTCTCCAGATCGAGGTTTCCTCCAAGGGAAAGTGATGAGACCCATAGCCATTCTAACATGGTGAGAGGGTTGGTTCCTTCCATGGTCAGATGTAAGGGCTGAGCCATTTTGTCATGGTGAGAGGATTGGTTCCTTCCATGTCAGATATGAGTGTTGAGATCCATAGCCATTCTGACGAGTAGGTCAGATATAAGGGCTGCACCATTCTGTCATGGTGAGAGGAATGGTTCCTTCCATGTCAGATATGAGTGTTGAGATCCATATCCATTCTGACGAGTAGGTTAGATATAAGGGCTGAGGCATTCTGTCATGGTGAGAGGATTGGTTCCTTCCATGTCAGATATGAGTGTTGGCCATTCTGTCGAGTAGGACAAATGTAAGGGCAACTGCCATTTTCTTGGAGAATGGAGGCACCTGGTCAGTTACCAGGTAGCTTAGTCTAGGACTAGGGGCCATTCTGATATGACTGTAGGATTAGTTCTTACAGGATCAGATGTGAGTGCATGCCTTTTTTAACATAATTGTTGGATTGGTTCCTTTTATGTGTCGAATGTAAGTGCAGAGCCTTTCTTCAATCATTGGTTGATCAGATATAAGTGTTGAGCCTTTCTTCGATCATTGGTTGATTAGATATAAGTGTTGTGCCTTCCTTCAATCATTGGTTGATCAGATGTAAGTGCAGTGCCTTTCTTCGATCATTGGTTGATCAGATGTAAGTGCAGGAGCCTTTTGGCATGGAGGATTGGTTCCTCGCATGGCCAAGTGTAAGTCCTGGGCCTTTCTTCGATCATTGGTTGATCAGATGTAAGTGCTGGGCCTTTCTGACAGGGTTGTGGGCTATGTTACCACATGTTCAGATGTGAGTGTTGGCATTGCCTTTTTGATATGATTATAGGATTAGTTCCTACATGATCAGATGTAAGTGCTGGGTGGGCCATTCTGACTTAAGTGTCATATATAAGCACTGAGGAAGACCTATATGGTGGCTAGGTCTACATCCAGCATGAAAAAGGTCTGTCTCTGTATAAATTCCTGTGACGAGAAGAATCATGAGATAGTACCTGTGAAGATTCATTATTAATGATCGAGCAGAGATGATCCAGATCCAGAGATGATGCTCCAGAGATGATCCAGATCGAGTGATGATCCAGATCCAGAGACGAAGATGACTTGAAGATGACGAAGACTTGAAGACGAAGATGACTTGAAGATGCAGATGACGAGAAGATCCAGAGAAGAATACCAGTGATGAAAATTGTGTCGAGAGAATACCTTCCTAGTTAAGAGGGAGTGTTGATGTAATTGTAACTTTGGAATGTATTCACTTATATTTCTTATCTAGTGTAACCTGATGTTTATTCCGGGATGTTCTTGTGTCATGTCATGACTCGATGTTCCTATCGGGAGGATCTATAATGTAAACAATTCATGTCAAGTCATTGTGGGTAACCCTCCTATTGTCTAAGGGTTAAAGTCCCCACAGTTCCGGGGCACTAGGGTTATTAGACTCTCCTAGTGAGGTCGGCCCTAGTAGGGTTTTAGTCATGTCAGGAATTATTATAAATAGAGAGGTGACCTCTCTATTTAACACACATCTCATACACACTCAGTTGTAGCACATAGCTGAGGAAGAGAAAGACACTGGGGCAAGAGGAAAGAGCTTATTGCTGTCGGGAGATTGTCTTACTGTTTTTGGGTTTCACTTTGGTGTTGATTTTATCTCTGAGGAAGTTGCGGTATTTTCTCCATTTATGGTTTCCCCAAGGAAAAACATTGTGTTCATTGTCTCTTGTGTTTGATTGTTGTGCTTGTTGTTCTCTCAGTGAAATATCCTAATGATATGCTAGCTTAATGTTTAAAATCTAACAGTTGGCATGAGCTCCCTCCCTTTATCCATCTACCATAACTCTAACATGTACTAAAACAAAAAAACAAGGTATAAATATCAATTTGAAATGGTCTTAAGACCTAACAATGATGGTGGAAGCTTGCATAGCCTAAGCAAGGCTGATAAATTTGGAAATTGGAATAATGATAAACAAAAGTTTATATTTTAAAACCTCTTCAATTTCAAACTTTCAACTTCCATAATCACATTTCCAAAATCCAATAACCATTTGATTAGCCACAATTTTGAATCCACGTTCATAATCACGTTTCCAAATTCTAATAACCATTGGATTAGCCATAATTTTGATTCCAAATTCCCTTATTCTAGTCACTCAACTGCATTATTTATAAACCAATGAAAATTATGATGAATGGATTCTAATTCAATTTGTTTTCATCCACTACACAATTTAACTATGGATTATGTGATTGCATTTGTTATTAATGTATTACTTTTCACCTTACACATAAACTGGTTGGGATTTGAGAATGAATAGTTGTCAAGATGCATTAAGTCTTTGAATCCTATTGCCAACCGATTTTCATTGTGATAATCTACCGAAACATAACCATCATTAATGTGTTTATTTTCTATCACGCTACAACTTACGAGAGGTGATTGTCAATTAATTCTTGGCGCTTAGGGTTGTAGAATGCATCCCACATTATTATTGGTTATAACATTGTGGAAGAAAGTGGAAAGGTATAGACTCCTAACATTTATGGATCACATTTGTCAATATAAAATACAGATTCTCCATCACATTTAACCTAGAAGAAAGAGATATCAAATCATCTTATTTTGAGAAGTTTTCTCATTGAAATACCTTCATTTTGGTCAAGTTTTCTAAAAACAATTGCAACATAGATTTATACCAAAAGAGTACATAACTCTAACTCCCATGCATCATGCACTCTCTTCTCAGAGTTTGACAATCTTGTTGTACCATTCTCCTCCATTAATCATTATTGTTGTCCAATCTCATTCAATTATGTTCCAAGCTTCCAAACTTGAGGACTAGCCATAGTTGATGAAATCATGAATCCATGGCTAGTAGCATAACCACCTTATATTATAGCACATGTTCCATTCAACAAGTGATAATCATTGCATACAATAAACCAAACATGGAATGAGAATTTAATTCTTCTTCTAAACTACAGCTGATGCTAGAAAGTTAGAATTTAAGTATTAGATTGTTTAAATCTTGTTATCAATAATAGCCGACATATGCGTAATTAATACTAGTGTAATTGTACATGTACTAGGGGATCCAAACCAAAGAGTTACATTTTTAATCAATTTTATAAAATCAATAAAACCCATTACAAAATCACATCCTAACAAAAAAAAATCAATACAACTTACTGCAATAGTTAAATTCCCTGCATAAAAGGGACTATTCTAGTAGCGAAACAAATTGATAAACATTAAAAAATCTATTTTCATTTAAAAAATAATTTGATCATGATTTAAAGTTTGATAAATAATGCTAATAGAATGTGTGGTAGACTTAGTTGGGCTTCTTCCTTTGTTGCTTCATAATTGTTGATTCTCAACCATCTAAAAATTTGAGAGGCGGGAATTGGAGCAACCCTTCAATTGCAAAGTTACAAAATAATGGCCAATTTCATTATTGAAAGCCCCGAGGCAAAATTAAAATTTGTTTGGATCGCAAAAAAGGTTGTGCCCTTCTATGAAGAGAAAAATAGGCCGTGAAGGGCATTCAAGGCTTCAATTTGAAGCCTCTTCAAAAGAAGAGTAACACAAGCAAGGTTGGAATTTGGATTTATCTTTTCCCACCATACAATTTTTTTTAAAAGTTTAGATGTTTAATACTTACAATGAAAGAACGTTTGTTTAAATTTGTGACCTTCAATAATAAAGTTTTAATAATAAATTAACATTTCAATAAAGAAGTTTTAATTAAAATATTATCCTTGCATAATGTAGTTTGAAGTTAAACATATAAATAATGAATATCAAAAAACAAGTATAAGTAGTTTACTTAACATCAAAATATTAACTAATGTATCATCCGAAAAAATCAAATCCCAATTTTTTGGATTTTTAAAGAAAATTTATATACTTTCTCTATTTTTTGAATTTATTTTTTAAATAATATTTGAATTACTCTTTATATACAAAATCATAAGTAAATTTATCATTGTTCCGAACAATTTGATAACTAGGATCTCTCAAACTAAAGTGCTATTACTTTTCAATTCAAATAAAACAAATTATAAATTCCATTGTATAAAGCATCACATAGACAAGTTGATAACTAGGATCTCTCAAACTAAAGTGCTATACTATATGCCTCTTTTATAAATGTTAATTAATTCATTATTTAGCTCGTTCGCAATTGCTTTTATATCTGGGCATGTGGAAAAGTCGTCGAACTTAACATCTGAACGCATGGATGGGGACATACCTAACAACTGATTGGAATGAGGGGAAGGAATAAAATAAAATAAAAAACTAACTTACCGGTTGGTTTCTTGACTTGCACTTTGTTCGCGAGTTGACGCTATCTATCTATAGTATTATATATGAGATTATCCAATTTTAAAACCATAGACATTGTGATGATTGGTACAACATTTGATTTCTATGTATCTCATGTCTCAAACCATGTTAGCATAGTAATAAATGTTCTGGCGGTTGTATTGTGGGTCCTTGGATCTCAAACAAGTTGTGATCTAACAGTCCACAATGCAGCAGTCGCAACATTTATTACTCTGCTGCATGTAAAATATTTTTTGCCTATGTTAAATGCCCAAGGTAGTGTTGTCCGTCAGAACTTGACAGAGCCGTCAACACATACTCCAGAACAAGGCTGAGCTCGAAGAACGCACATAACGACAAGTTCCAATTTTGTTTTCCAATGCCTGCGTCATCACTGCTGTAATAACGCTTCAAATTATATGTTGACCTTATCAAATTGTAGTCATATCTGAAGTTCGCATTAAATTTGTGAAAAGGACATCCCTTTGGTGCCATAACTACGATTAAATAACTGGATTAAAGATGATAAGGAGAGACGTAAACCTTCAAACGCTTTAAAATGTCCGGTTACCAACTTTGAGGTCGAAATCCTAGTCATTTTAAGCGGGTATCAACGGAAGGAAAATAGTTTACCCGCAAAACTGGACACCCTAACAAATTAGGTCCTTACCCTGGGCCTAGTCCAGGCCGCTCCACTATTCCATTCGAGTCTTTTCCTCCATGCTTTCACTCAACTTTAAATCAGGGTGTTTCCTTTTTATGATCTGTTCTCGAAGTTGAACCTTCCACACTTTTGCCATCTACTCTCATGCATAGTGGAATACAAATCCAAAGTTGTCATTTCTAAGATGGATGGTTCTTCGTTTCGAGTTTTAAAAACCACTCTGGATTTTGTCTTGGAAATGTCGAGGATTTCCATGGAGCAAAGGCCCTATGTTAAGTTGGATCCCGAATGAAATTGATATTATATTATTGGTTGAAACTTGAGAACACGAGGAGTTCAAGGTCCCCGATATAGATGGATATGTCCTATGGTCAATATGGAATAAATGTTCATGTCGTAGAGGCATTGGGGGTATAGCCTATTACATTAGGAAGAACATATCCCCACATGTTAGGCTTTATAAGAAAGACCCTTACAACCAATTTATTTGGATAGAGATCATAGACATTAATAATGAAAAAACCTACATAGCCATCTGTTATTTCCCCCCTATTAATTCCAACTTCTATAAAAAACCCAATTTAGATAAAAATTGCCCTTATAATGGGTTAGAACATGATATTTCTAGTTTAAGGAATGAAGGAAATATCATTTTGTTGGGTGACTTCAATGTTTGAACTTCCATTGACCAAGCTATTATTTTAAGCAACTATTCTAACCCTAATCCTCTTTGATTAAACGAAGACCTTGAGCTAGCTAACAAGTACAAAAGAGGTTCTAAAGATCTAGGTGAAAATTTATTTGGGTCTGAGCTGGTCGAATGTTGTAGTGCTCAAGATCTTATCATTTGCAATGGTCTCACAAAGTGGCCAAACTCTAGCCAAGTGACTTGTATCCATGGGGTTGGAAGTAGTTTGGTAGATTATGTTATATATGATATCCATATATACAACAAATTAATAGATTTCAACATCTTCAATGACCATGAGCCTGACTCTTATCATAGACCTTTAATTATAACTCTCAATATTTCTATGCATATTGATCCCAAGAAGAAAAACTATCATTGCCAAAAGCACCTGATCTTCGATAAAAATAAAGCTGACATTTTTCTCCATGATGTAAAAAATGAACTTGTTCCTTTATCTAGCATGGAGAATATATAAAATCTCTAACATAAGTTTGCTACAACCCTCTTCTTGTCCATTAACAAGTTCTCTATTGAAGTCTAAACTAAAACGAGCAAGAGTAGAATCAACCCTTGGTATGATCAAGAGTGAAAAGATGCGAGAAAAGAAATTAAGCAAGCTACTGGAGATTCGATATAAATGGACAAGATAAATCACTACAAAGCCTTAATTAAAAGAAAAAAAAGGCATTATCTAAGTAAAAGGCAGGAAAATCTTCTACACCTCTCCAAGGTGGCTCATAAGAAATTCTAGAGGCAAATTCTAACTCATAAAACAAAAGACGACAAAAAAATTGCTTTAAAAGAGGGGAGGCAGGTGCGGGGGGATTATCTTTGATCGCGAAGGAAATATAGTAAATACCTATGTTTGGGGTATCGGACATCGATCCAACAATGAAGCAGAATGGTTATCACTTCTCCTTGGCTTGGAATTGGCAGGACAATCTAAAATCACAAAGCTCATGGTCTTCGGAGATTCAAGGCAGGTTATTCAGAAAATGAGATCCAGATATAACCATGGATCTGCCAAGTGTAGAAGAATATATGAACAAATCTACCGGATAAATATTATTCCATAAGTCACGCATCTTCATAATCTTAGGGGAAACAATAGATTTGCTGAAAAACTTGCCAACCAAGGAGACCAAAAATCAACCCAAAATGGTTAAACTCAACAACCAACATGAAATTCATAAGCATGTCCCATAGTTTGATTTTCTATTATAGGCTAAGGTTGGGATATATATTTTCATGGCCCTCCCACAAGTCACCTTCCCACAATGACTATTTGAACCCCACTATTACGCATCAATCACTATAGACAAGTGGCGACCTTCTTCACGTGATTGCTTGTAAAGCCTGTCCTCTCCGGCAGTCTCTCAAGGCCTTGAGACGACTGTTGGCATGAAGCATGGAGGAGCATAACAGAGACCCCCCTCCCTCTTTTGCACATTGTTCGATAGTCTAGTGAGCGATAGAACGAAGGGAAACAGAGGCATCCTGGTTAAAGATGGAGCCCATTAGCTACAGAATTTGTTTGGTGGTCTGGTGAGTGATGTAACCAAGGGAAGAAGAGGTATTTAAGATCAAAACGTAGTCCAACATATACATGACTCTTTTTTAGACCTCTCATGGGCGTCTAACAGCATATCTGAAGACACAATCACGAGCAAACGAGAGAACCTTGACATTGTTGAGCTCAAATCCATCTTAAAAGACAATAAACTACATCATCGAAGGGTATACGAACCAGTGGGCATCCGTGTTTAGGAGAACAGAGACGTAGCGTCTGATGTCACATTCATAGAAAACCAGATGGGTTGTCACGAATCCAGGATAGATGACAATGAACATGACCTGCATGAGATGATGGGAACCATGGATTTCATTAAAGAAGAGGTTCCGAAGATGGTTAGAATGTACCAGTGCAACCACTGTTAGGATTCTTCGGACCAAGGCGACCACCCAATGGAAAAAATTCTGGTCTTGCAACTTGGTAATGGGCTTGAAGGATAGAAAAAGTAGAAGACTTAGCACTGTTATTCTATATGAATTTTCGCATTTTACTCAATAAATAGTTTGTTAGAATATACCCTTCAATGGGTTTGAAAGCTTTCAGGAAGCATCTTAGGAATATTAAAAGCTCCCCTTTATGCATAGAAGTTACAATCTTTCTCTTTCTCCAGAACTATTTGAAACCTTGGTTTCAATTTTGTATGCATGCTTGTGCACAACCTTTCTCTGCTGCATGTAAAATATTTTTGGCCAACGGAAACCTCCATGGAAAATTGTCTCTTTGTGCCATCGTCTCGTTGTATGTGTCAGGTGCCAGCAGTCTAGAGTGTTACGTCAAGTTAATGCATGGAGGAAGGAATCTACGTCCCTCTACCGCAATTCCCCCTCACTCCCTCCCCTACTTCGTATAGCGTTGACTTTTTCCTCCCCTACGTCCCTGTGATCCCACTCTGCTGCCATCGAAGTGCAAGGATATTTAAATTGCTAGGTATTGGACTGAATCAATAATCATTGAGCTCTACTTCCATGTCGCCTCCCTGGTGACTGAACACTCTGTACCATCAAGGTTTCTACAAGCTGATGAATTCCTTCAGGTGCATCCTCCATTGCATCCTCTCATACACACCCTGATAACAGACCCCGAATCTCCCTCGCCATGAAGAAATAAGTTCATAGGGGAAGCTTAAATGTTGTATAAATGGAATTGAAAAGTGTTGAAGGTGGGTATTCACATAATCAGTAGTAAAAGAAAGAGGGGATTCACAGTCACTGCTTACCTCCCATATCTCTTACGGTCTTGCCACATTCAATCCTCTTACATACTCTCAAGCTCCTATTCTCAATTCTTTCAATTAAGACCCTAACCAATGCAAATACCATACGTTTGTACACCGACTTCTCATTTTGTTTCCACCACTTAGGAGCTATGGAACATTATGAAGTAACTATATAAGCAAGTGTATAAGCAATTTAATATGCAGAGAAATTTACAATTCTTTTAATATTAGCTTCCAGCTTTAAGAGATATTGTACAGTATCCAATGACATTCACTACAAATGTCTCTCCCAGAGTTAATATATAACTCAAAATCTCACCAGCGTTTCCCTATATCAGAACTCTCACATGAATTTTTCAACTTATATCGATTTAGATTTTCTCTCCCCAGCCTGTAATCATTTTCATGTGAAGATCTAAATCCATGTTCAAATCTAGAATTCACATACACCACCAATGCTTGTCATCCTACTCCTACCTCCACCTCTAAATTTACACCAATTGAATACATTTCTATTCAATAATTTAATACATTGTTCTACATAAAAAAAATCCACACAAATTACTCTTGCCTAAACAACACCATTCCAAGAAATGTTATTAAAGAACATACTATTCATACCTTTGACTGGATCAAGAAACAATGTATAGTGTTCACGGTTCTTGAGGATTAACAGAGTTGTGTTAAATAGACAAAGTTTTGGAAACACAGTTATCTTGTGAACATATATCACTCTCTTATTTATTTTGTCGTGTGCTTGTAGCAAACCTTCTAAGGACAACCAAAGTTTTAGGAGATGACGAATGTTTGTGAATAGTTTTTCTTTGTTGCTTCAGTAGCTGCATCATTCTTTGTGTTTCAACAATACAAGGAAATTGTAGATTGTCTCTTACCATTGCAAAATGTAAACTTTAAAAAAAAAGCGTGTAACCTATATTTGATTGTTGGTTATCAAAATCACTAGTCTAATCCACATTTTCCCATATTTTCCCCAATCTGCATTAATGCAATATTATATAACATGAAATGTATTGTGATCACTGGAAGTGCTCCTACTATATAAATACTATAATAAACCATATCCTGCAACCTAATGTTGAAGTCCATGAATATCCATATCTTGGCTCACATTGCTTCATTATATATGCAATCTGTAGTCTTGAATCAACCATTTCATATATCAAATTTAGGGAATATGTCACTTAACAATCTCTAATTAACCTACATATATGTCCTTACTAGTTGCAATCCTCCATTAGAGTTTTTTCTAAGAACATCATTGAGATATGAGAGCCTTTCAAAATTCTCACATGAATTTGTAGCTTATATCGAATTATATTTTCTCTTCCTTGCATGTAGTTGTTTTAATGTTTAATTGTTCGAGGAATAATTTTTTAATTGTTCGGGGAATATCTAGCTATATCAAAATAGATTCAAGAACTAAGGAAATTAATACAAAAATCCTTTAGAAACAGTTTAAAATATTGGAAATTCAACTCGATGATGTGGGAACTAAAAGATTACCCATGGTAAAGTATTCAATTGAGTCAGACTTGTGTTCCAAAATATTTTTAGGTGAATCCTCTCCAACAAATATACAAACCCATGGAAAGCGAGTCTTTTTTATGATTTCCATGACATTAGAATTCCTCTGGAGCTCATTAGCCTCTTTTTGGCCAGAATTCATATGGATACAGATAAAAAAAAATCTTGTCTAGTGTAGAGTCATGCTAACTAATATTGAACCCTGAAATCATGGGATTGAATCAATATGTTTAATTGGAGAAATTTCTCTAAAGCCTTGTTAAATCATATACGTCACAAGCATTCAACAATAACTAGGGTAAAATTCAAACATTTTTAGGGATACAAAATAGAAAACAACATTTCCCATGTTTGGAATAGCAAATACAACATCATAAGAATGAGAATTACTTATTGACATAAATGTGTCTCACCTTGTTTCCAAGGAAACCCATCATGCCTCACCCAATGCATGACACTTTGAGATTACGTATATGATGCCTTAAATCACTTCTCACCCAAACTGGTAGGAATATACCAACCATTTGCTTGTTGGAAGCCAAACAATAATTCATCTGGCCAAAACCAGATCTATTCTCAACTGAAGGGTTATTTGGCAGTGGAGGGAAATACATAGTAGAAGTTGAAGGTGAATTTGCTCCAAATGTATATTCATCATCTAAGTGTAAATATTTGATAGTATTATCAGAATCTGTCCTTCCAATATATACGTCCATTATCCATTTTGGAAATCCATCCTAGGACCTGAAATGACCTAGTATGATAGAAAGGGTCATTCTTCTGTTACATAGAACCCTCGAAAACATAATCCAAACTTATAAGTGTGTCTAGCATGTCTATGGAATTTGCACAACCTGGTGAAAAGGAGCTTCCAAAATTTGTACTGTTGTCTGCACCCCATGACTTATTGAGAGTTTTCCAAATAAGGCTAAGACATTTGGCAATAGGACCATTGTTCTCTTCCCCCAACACATTCCCTACATTTAAAGGAACAATTTCTTGAAACATGTAAAGAAGGATTCTTCTGGTTAGAAATATAATTATATGACTGTCACAATCAAGAGCATGAACTGAAAAATTCCTAAAACATAGTTTTTCCAATCAAAAAATTGAAACTACATAGCTATAGGGGCTTTCTAGTACAAGATCCTTAATGTGAAATAGTTGTATCATGCGTCCATACCCAAATACATAGATATCTGTTGGAGGTGAGGTATTCAACCATTCTTCCATATTCAAGCCATTTGAAGGAGCCTTGCCTCCCACATTCCATGTTTCCACAAATAACCTCTTTTCCCATTCAATTTTAAAGGAATTGGCAATATGAACACAAAACAATTGACCAGATGAATAAATACAACACAGGCTTCAAATCAATTTGCATACCTAAAGTATTGGACATCTATGATTTCGGAGATTTCATGCTCCATCCTTCTGCGCTTAATTTTTTCTGGGGTATTTTTCAACCATCCTTCTACAAATAGAGTTACAAAACAATGAAAATTAAAATCAATATACACTAGTACATAATGAGAGATAAGTGACAAAAAAAATGACCAAAATCCACGTATAAATGACCACTTTTGATTTGGCGATCATTGGTGGCTAATTTTCGATCTCTTATCACGCGACCAAAAATGTGGTCATATATAGTTTGGTCATTTATAGCTTGTTGGTTGGTCATTAATTTGGTCACATATTTGGTCATTAATATAGTCATATGTTTGGTCATTTAGATGGCCATATGTTTGGTCATTAACCTCATTTCCATAGCATCCCCCAAACCCTTTTCTCCTTCTCTACCTCTCCATAACTCCCTTTCACTACTTCTCCTTACACCTATGTGGTGACAACGTAAGCAATTAACGCATGATAATATACACTGTTAGTTTAAAATTGTAGCAATTAAGTGGGTTGCTCAATATTTTGTTATTCACACAACCTACACAAAACACGTAAAAAGGTGGCCTTCGATCTCTCATTTGCATGCGATACTATAAGTAGAAAAACATTCAAATTTTTGTACTTATTAATACACATAGAGACTTTTAATTGTTAATTACAGGAACTCCTCTTATTCTTGGCCTAGTGAATGATAATTGTGATAAATGACGTTACATAAATGTGCACTGATATAATTATTTTATGATATTGCTATGAGTGCACCTCAGAGTGATGTATTATTGTTGCTGCCATAAATGGTTTACATGTTCTCAAAACATTTGTAATATAACCTTTGTTGCACTTAGCTTGATCTCATACTAATATATTGATGTGATGAGTACTTGGTTACTAGTGTAACACATGAAATATGAGGGACCGAAACATCATTTTATTGTTGCATTCAATAATACACACAAACCTCAAATTATTGATTGCAAACACTACTCTATTATCTAGTTGGCTAAGGTACTAAGTTATATTTATGTACTTGACGTGATTATGGTTACATACTTGAATGCACTGCTCATAATTCCAAATGCACTTAAATAATTACCTTATAATGCTATTGATCCAACTAGTAGTTGGCATGTTGTCGAACTTCGATAAAGTCTAGCACTTTGACTGCTTCGACTACTCTGACTACCTCGACAGGTTTCATGATCAACATACAACATCTTGACATGCCTTGTTGGCACCGACGGTTGTCGAACATTGGCATAATATCTCTGTCTTCCAGTTGTTGACGACGGTTGAACTTATGAACTATTATAACTTCTTGTAACTGAATGTAACGAGTAATAATCCAAGCGTCTCAACATTCTATATAAACATGCACATTTTTGTTACAATCAACCAACCTTCATAGAGAAGAAGTAATAATATAAACTGGTTCGAATTCTTGCATATTGTCTATGCGCATACTTTCTGTCGATATAGTGTAGTTCCTGCATTACTTGTTTTTTTCTATGCTTCTGCCATAATAGTGCTCGACACATTTAGTCAACTGTTGTCCCTAGCGTGCACCTAGGAATGACTTGGATCATTGGTATCCAAGCTTGATCTTGTTCAGGAGCTTAAGTTATATGAACACTTCCATCAGAGTTATTTAACTTATGCCTGTTCAAACACGCTTGCAAACTCGGCAACACAAGCAGACACTTCCTTCTACTTCAGAAAAGATGGCCAAAGAAGCATACAATAGACATTGAACTAACGAGACAGAACAACTCATAGAAAAAGCACTGGCTCGCCAACGAACCGAAATTTTCACCTAGTTCAACGAGATTCACATGTGAATCGCTTTGAATTCCAGGGAATCCTCGACGCGACTTCACTTTGATAAAATCAGCCCCTTCTAAGTGCAAATGAATCTGGACATGCCGAATCTTGAAGGCAAGATTGACGCAGAATCTGTCGATAATTGGGTACAATAACTAGAATCTTACTACTATGTGAATTAACTCTCCAAAGAAGAAAAGATCACCATTGCATCCTTGAAGATGTCAACCTTCATACACTGCTAGTGGGAAAATTTATCGATAACGATGGAAAAAGAAGGTGACCCCATAGAGACATGGGTAAAATTTGTCGAATGCGTTCGAAAGGAGTTCTACCTGCCCAAGTATCTTAAACAACAGTATAAGAAGCGACAACAACTAAGGTAATGGAAATACCAGTTTGTACAGAGTTACACCGAAGAGTTCTATTGACTCATGGCTAGACTTGGCATCCAAGAAGAAGATAAATTGCTTGTCTTGAATTAATTTAATGGTTTATCCTCGTACATTCAGCAAGAGATGGAGTTTCTTAGTGTCAGTACGCTTGCAGATGCATTTCATTATGCCAACAAGATTGAAGCTAAAAAAAAAAGGAAAAGCACATTTTGTGAACAAGCCAACAAGCCGAACATCCGACAAGAAGTCACCAGCCGACTCTGACAAGTTTAAGAACCCTTCTCAGTCGACTCTACCAAAGCCCTACCATCAAAAGAAGAACTTTGAGAAAGATAGGAGGGGTCGCAACAAACAAGATCCTACCGGGGAATGGTGTGATTATCACAATTCAACAAGGCATGATACGTCATAATACAAAGCTCGAAATACATTTTTGGAAAAAATTTCGACATCCAACGTGTCCAACAGAACCCTGGTAGAATTTGATCCAGATGCATCAACCTCTTGGCTTCAACTTCGACTACTTCGATAGCCTCGACTATCGTCGATGAGGATGAACGAGAACACATGCTCCATACATGGATATGGGTTCAGAAAAGTCCATTACATTTGATTGTGGATAATGGTAGCCAAAAGAACTTCGTTTTTGAATATCTTGTAAATAAATTAGATCTTGTCACCACTCCACATCCTTAGCCTTACAATATCGGTTGAATGAAGGATGGACAGGAACTAAGAATCACATGCCAATGCAGACTCAGCTACATCATTAAGCCTTCCGTAATCAATGCCCTATTCATAAAACTTACCTATGGGATCAACACAGTACATATCAATCATGACCTCAAAAGGTGATTGTCAAAATTTGAAATCAATGGTACGTCATACTAGAGCAACAATCCACATCAAGGGTTGCCATGATATCTTCCAAAAAAACAAAGAATATTATCAATCATGCTCAAAAGTTTGCATTAATTATGATAAAGCCTCAACATTCTTGGAAGTCTACAACAACAAGTCAACTCACCGACCAACGCATCTCTCAACAACAACAACAAATCGACTGCATGCTTGAGGAATACCAAAAGGTATTTCAAGAGACAAATGGAGTACCTATGCATTGTCAGGTAAAACAATCCATTGAACTTGTTCTTGTTTCTTCATTACCTAACGCATCTGTTTACAAAAGATCCATTCTCGAGAATGAAGAGATTTGTAGGAAAATTCAGGATTTGATCGACAAGGATCATATCCACCCTAGCTCCTCTCCTTGTGGAATTACAATCACCCTAGTTCCAAAGAAAGATGTGACTTGGCGCATGTGCATCAACTATCAGTCTCTCAACAAAATATTAGTAAAGAACAGATACCCTCTTCCACAGATAGATGAACTCATTGACAGTTTGAAAGGTGCTAAGTTCTTTATGAAACTCGACCTCAAGTTGGGATATCATCAAATTCCGATTGAGTCCACTGATGTATGGAAAAAAAAATCAAGACCAAGGAAGAACTGTTTGAATGGTTAGTCATGCCTTTTGTCTTAACCAATGCACCTAAAACCTTAATGAGATATATGGATGAACTTCTAGGACCTTTCATCAGTAGGTGTGTCATTGTCTATCTCGACGATATCTTGATTTTCAGTCAATCATGGGAAGAACACATCCGACAACTTCGACAAGTCCTTGAAACTCTCCAGCAACATCGACTATATCTGAACATGGAAAAATGCTCATTTGTGATGACCAACATCAAATATTTGGGGCATGTAATTGACTCTGTAGGCATTCATGTCGACCCATAAAAAGTACAGATCTCAAATATTGGCCCATTCCTCAAAACATTCATGAATTAAGAATTTTTCTTGGTTTGGAGAATTTCTATCGACTGTTCATACTTGGCTTTAGCCATATCAGATGGCCTTTGAATCAGTTGATGAAATGAAATGGGAAAACTGTATTCAAATGGACATCGACACAACAACAATATCTTGAACAACTCAAAAACAAGCTTTGTACTGCACTAGTACTTGTGTTAGCTTATTTGCATCAGCGCTTTGAGATTGAGATGGACGCATCGGACTATGCTCTTGACACAGTGATCACTCAGTCAGGTCACCTAGTTGCGTTTCGTTCCGAGAATTTCAGTGACACTGTTAGAAGGTATTCGACATATGAAAAATAAATGTATGCCATTGTGCAAGCTCTTAAACAATGGAGACACAACATTATTGGCAGGGAGACGGACATCCTCATTGACCGTAAACCTTTGCAGTTTGCTCCGTCCTAGTCGAAACTACATACAACTCGACATCTCAAGTGGATTAATTACATGCAACAATTTCAATTGGTAATTAAGTATTGGAAAGGAAGATCCTATGCCATAGTCGATTGTCTCAGCCAACCACTCATTACTCTATTGTCTACAGAGATGCGCATGAAGGGTTACGACACCACTACTTGGCTACAATTGTATTCGGTAGACTATGACTTCTCCACAATTTATCGACAACTTCAGACTGACTTGTTTCCTACTATCGACTACTTTATAAAAGACACCTTGCTATACAAGCTTGGATAGCTTTTTGTACTGACCGATGAGCATCGACAGATTCTCATTTGGGATGCCCACTACAGTAAGACTATAGGATATTTTGGAGTCACAAAAACACTTGTTATCCTCCAAAAGTATTGTTATTGGCCTTCACTTAAATATGACGTCAACAAGTACATTCAATCGTGCATAGTTTGTGCTATTTCTAAACATCCAAATCAACGACAAGGACTGTACACACCCCTACCAATTCCTAATCGATCATGGGAATCCATTTCTATGGACTACTTCATGGGATATCCTGCTACCAAACATCAACATGACGCGATCTTAGTATTATTCGATCGATTTTCCAAGATGGCTATACTCATACCATGCAAGAAAACTATGATAGCACAATAGACTACTCAATTCTCCTTCGAACATGTGTGGAAACATTATGGCCTCTCAATGACCATTATTTCTGGCCGATATTGTAGATTTGTTAGCACCTTTTGGAAAACACTTTAGAAACAACTCGACATGATAATTTCTTTGTCGATACCCTTCCATCCGCAGACAGACAAATAGACGGAAGTTGTAAATCGCTTGGTGGTACAACTGCTTCACATGTACAACCACAAGCATCATGGAACATGGGATGACAACCTTCAATACATACAACACAGCTACAATCGTGCTCAACACATTTCTACATGCAAGAGTACATTTGAAATCTATTATTGATTTCAACCCTCAGCGCCTATTAACTTAATCAGTTACTTGACACAGTCGAATGAAACCAACCTCAAAGGATGAGAAGTAGAGAAAGCATTAAAGTTCAGAGATCAAATCTACAACATCCCAAAGCAAGCATGGGAAATGTTACAATGAGCTAATGCAAAATATAAATCCCAACACGACAAGCATCGTATTCCTCATTCATTCCAAATTAGGGATCAGGTCTGGTTACATCTAAAGAAGGAGCGCTTCACTGGTCCATACAGAAAGATGAAACCCTTGCAATATGGTCCATGTAGTATCCTTAAGCAAATTGGATAAAATGATTTTCATCTCGACATTTCTACATGCCTTGGCCTACATCCAGTAGTTAATGTAGATCTACTTCGACCATACCATGCACCATTGTTGGAATAGAACAACTTGTAGACATCAGAACCCAAAGACATACATCCATATTTTTAGGAACCTCTTCCTTGTGACACCATTATGGGATGACACATACGCCATACAAGGATGAACTCCATTCCCTTGTTTCAAGTGGCTAGAGCTGGGAAAATTCCCACGCAAGGTATATGGTACTCTACTACTGAAATAACCAACAAGTTTCCTCACATGAACGAATACACAATGGAGACCATTGTTTCTTAAGGAAGGAGGAATGATCCAACTAGTAGTTTGCATGTTGTCAAACTTCAAAAAAGTTTGGCGCTTCGATTGCTTCGACTACTACGACTACCTTGACGGGTTTCATGCACGACATACAACATCTTGACATGCCTTCTCGGCACCGAAGACTGTCGAACATCGACAAAATGTCTCTGTCTTCCAGTCATCTATGATGGTTGAAATTTTGAACCGTTATAACTTCTTGTAACTCAACGTAATAGGTAGTCACCCAAGACTCTCATCATTCTATATAAACATGTACATTATTGTAACAATCAACCAACCTTCATAGAGAAGAAGTAATAATATAAAGTGGTTCGATTTCTTGCTTATTGTTTGTGCATATACTTTCTCTCGATATAGTGTAGTTCCTGCTTTACTTGCTCTTTTTCTATGCTTCTGCCATAACAACGCTTGACTCGTTCAGTCGACTGTTGTCCCCAGCATGCACCTGGGCACGACCTAGATCAGGTATGGTTGTGAATGTTAACTCATTATTATTGTTGCCAATACTATTGCACTTATAAAGGTATGCACATGACATCATGATGACTGAGGTAACCATGATTATTTATGGGTTAATGGTGCGCTAATAATTGTCATATGCCACCTAAAATGCTTAATACTAACATACATATGCACCTGTTGTTGCTATAATTAGTATTACAAGAGGTATTTTCGTTATTGATGAATTACATCCTACCTTTGCTTCATTGATAAATTGGTTTTCTTACATACTTTACTCATCCTATAGACTCCATTAGGCACTGGTCACTAACCACCTCGAAATAGATATCTTTTGGCTTTCAATATCTTTGCAGAGTCAAAATAGGGCTCTCCCCTAGGAGGTTTCGACTTTCGAAGTAGTTGGGGACAAGTGACTAAGGTGACAGTGGCCACTTTTCTCTGTTATGCTTATCGGTGTCCTAGAATTCCATTTCAAGCAGTAACATTTTGGCATCCTTGTCTAGGACCATTTCATAATTTGAAGCAGTTTATCCCGAGCCATTCACACCCCTAACAAGAACGACATTCGGTAAGAAAATTGAGGTGAGTCTTTCTTGGTATTTTGAAATTTTATTATCAAATATTAATCTTGCAGATCGAAGAACCCTGACAAGGCTTAACATTTTGGTGTCATTGGCGAGGACCATTTCAAAATTTGAAGCAGTTGATCTAGAGTCATTAGAGGAAATTTGGGGTCTAAAATGGGCCTTATAAGAAAATGAGCCAACAATAAATTCTTATGAGTTGGAATTCAAGAACCAATAGAATTTCAATAAAATGAGTCAACCATAATGGTTGACTTGACATATTTGTCATTAAAAAAGCTACTTTTTTTGTTCGTATTTTCAACATATATCCCTGTCTTTCACTCAAATTTTGAATGGGAGGGAGTGTTGGATGCGGAATTTAATTCTACATCCAACAAGTCCCCATACGACATACTTTTTATGGAACCCACTACCCCAAAAACAAGAAATACCTGAAAAAACGTGACAATGACATCATCATCACATTTTCAGGTATATCTTGTTTTTGGGGTAGAGGGGTCCATCAAAAGTATGTCATGTGGGTACTCGTTGGATGCGGAATTAAATTCCGCATCCAATGAGCCCTCCCGTTCGAAATTTGAGTAAAAACTCATGGGGAGATATGTTGAAAATATGAACAAAAAAAGTAGTTTGTTTTTCTTCCTCCAAAACTAAAAAATATTATTTTATTATTTTCCTTGTGAGGCCCATTTTAGACCTCAAATCTCCTCTAATGAATTCACACTATGGAAAGAAATGAAATTTTGGTAAGTCTTGAATTCCTTGATTTTGATTACATATATAATAGAAAGTACTAACCTGCAGGCTTACTTGGCGACTCCACAAAGAACTCGGGATACCCCATCAATTAAGTACTTGTTTGATTTTGATATTATGGTGAGATTGGTTAAGCTAAATTGGTAGGTCTCTCCTCACAACTCCACTAAAGAAAAACTTAAGAAGATCGAAGCAAACATTTTCGAGCAAGTGATATGTGGATGCTTGACCCATTCGACTTCTCAAACATCCCAGGTTACCCAAACAAGTTAAACCAACATCGTTGTCTTAAGTCTATCCCGACATTTCACAAGGATGAAGATATAGCAACGACACACGTTGCAAATTTTAAAGAAGTCCTTATGAAATGGGACATTGTGGACAAGGATATGGTTATGCAGTTATTTTTTATGTCCCTCAGTCTAGGAGGGAACCTGAACATGGATTCTTGGTATGATGGAGTCCCCCCTGGGGGAATATTTTCCTTTCGACAATTGATCGAGGTATTCTGCGATCAGTGGTACCTTAACACCAAGAAGGAAATCTTGAAGAGTATGGAAGACGAACAAGCCTTAAAAGAGCCTGAATAACTCCTTGATGATAAAAGTAAATATCTAGAAGCCATAATTGAAGAAACCAAGGAAAACACAAAATTGGTAAAATTTCCTTGTCCTCCATTGATGATTGCTTATGACGTTTTGGCCCTCTTAGACGAAAGAAATGAGAATATAGAAGATAACAATTACCGAGAGTTCCTCGCTCTGCCGGTATATGACTCTTCGAGGCATTGGAATATCATAATGGATCCATTCCCTTATATAAGTACAGGAAGAGAAGTTTTTTCGATCATCAATGAATCTCTCACTGCCTTCCAATTCTTCATGCTCCTGAATCAATGCTTCCAGCATCCTCTTGTGGCAAGTATTAAAGAAATTGTTTAGCCCTTTCCATCCTATCTTAGTAAGTAAGTAATTATCCATCTCAACAAGATCAAGGAAGGTAGGTGGACATGTATGATTTTCATTACTCAGCTTCATGGTATTTATTGTTTATCTTTTCATTTGAATCATGAGGGTATGAATTATTTTGCCGACAATTTCAAATTTCAAGGATTATGTGGAATACTAACGCATTTGTAAGAAACATAAGTTATATACATGTATAACCAAAGAAATACTTAGGTGGATGCAGGGACAAGATGTGGTTGACATACAAGGATATTCAATGGTCTGTTTTATCAAGTACCTTTCTAGATTAGAGTTTGGTAAGAAATTGCAGGAATAATTTTTTTCTCAACACTAGGATATGATGGAGCGGATCCATATATAAGTCCATTAGAAGCATGTATTAACAAATATTGTCAAATCAATGCTTCTCCATGGCTCTAGTTCCAAATATTCCAGGTTTTTCAGAGGTTCCTATTTTCTTTCCTCATCCGGATGAATATCATGATATGTACTCAACATATCATCGATGATGTATTAAGGACAAAGGTAATGCATCGGGTATGAATTACTTACTTAAATGGTTACACTGGTGGTATGATTTCACCAAACATGTTTTGACTACCATCTTTAGAGTAGGTAGGGTTAGTTGCATTAACCATATTTCTATGTGTTGCATCTGGTGTTAGTTTTATTGTTCTTAGTCTGTTTCCCTCATTTAGTGAACAAGGTAGGACATAAGTGCCTTCCCTTAGATGCATTTAATCTCTCAGACATTTGATATGTGTGTAGATCTACAAGTACCATTATATTCATAGGTTCTCGAGCACTCCCTGGAAGAGCACTCGTCCCGCAGTTGGATCCGATGTTACATTGCCCTTGTACCCAGTATACCTTCAGGTGTACCCCAGGGAGAGAGGGCCAAATTTTCAACCAAGAAGGGTGTTATTGAGCAACGGTGGTCATGGATGGACCCTTTGGCCCTCTTTTAAGGGTACTATGGATTAATGGAACTGTCGACTTCCCTTTAAAGAGGTTTTTAACCTCAGGGCTGGTGTCTGGGGCCCCTAAGGGTTGACCACTAGGTCTCATGGCTCCATATCCTACTTGGGTGCTTTGGTGGCCTCTAGTTCAGCTACGAGACATTCGTCTTCATTCACAACCACTTTGTACACCCTCTTGGCCCTTCAGTCAGTGGTTCCTTTCTCTCCGTGGCCTTATTTCCTCAGAGGAATACATCCTCCATGCCAGCTCATTTCCATGCTTTGAGGGATTTTACAACATTCTAGGGGTTATATGGGGCATAACGCCCTCCCTCCAGCTCACTCTAGCCTTCCATTCGGAGTGATTCACTTATTTGAGCATGTTTTGGCACCTAGGGATGAAAATACCCCAGGTAGCCTATCTTAAGCCTACCTTAGGCTATACTTTATTATTATTTCTTCAAATTAAATTATTTTAAGGCATTTTGGCCTGGATATTTTTAAAAAGTTAGTGTGAAATCATATAAATAGATCTCCTCACTTTCATTTGTAAATCAAAACTTATGGGAAAAATCACTATGCACTTGTTTTACCCTTATTAGGGTTTCTCTGAAGGAATATCATACGAGGAATTCTCCATTGACGTCTTAAGTTTTAATCACCTTCATTTAAATTTTTTCTTATATTATTTTTGTATCTATGTTAGGGTGGTGGAGAGATGGAAGTGACAGGATCCGCAACAGAGAAGGATATTATTTCTTGGGAATTGAAGGTATAATGCTCAATTATGTATTTTCTATGTCAAAAGTATTGATAATTACTTTATTGATATGTTTATCCTTTTTTCAATTAAATATTAGCCATTAATTCAATTGTGAGCATTGTTGTGTTCTCATAGCTTGGAAGGAATTTTTAATATTAAATATCGAAATCCTTTGTCTTACATGTTTTTAGTTTGAACTCGGAAAAAAAAAAAACATGGAGGTGTTTCTCTAAAAAGGGAAATTTGTGTATTCATGCATGCCCACATCTTGTTTCTGTGTGAAATATACTATCTTTTTTTCTTTATTGAAGAAGCTATCAATTGTCTTTTACTATTCATTATTAGCATTTTTGTTGTATTCAAATGCAAAATTGTAGTCTGACACTGAAGTACATATTCATTGGAAAGGAGATGCAGAGATAGTACTAGGTCTCTACAAAGCTTGGATTGATAGTTTTGGATATGTGCAAGAAATGGATCCTTATAAGGTTTTGTGTGTCTCCTAAATATGAATTTGTGCAATGAAAAACTCAATACCAATATGTTTTTTCAACTTTGATTAATTTCCTACTCAACATGAGTTTATGGTATATTGCATTCTTTATCCCAGGTACATGAAAATAAGAAAATCATTGACATGATGGCCACAACAACATTGTGGTGCATTGCTTTTTCTTACAGAACATATGATCCTGATAGTGTGCCTATTGATGAAGACCAAATCCAATCATGGAAAATTCTTGAAGATCGTCTTACCCTCTTGGCTATAGTTGGCATAAGGGTAAAATGTCCGAAACCCAAATGGAATTGGAGATATTATCTCCCTTTTCTTGCATGGATTCTTGGGTAGATTGTGGAATAATATTTCTATATGATACTTCTTGGAATCTGAGAAGATTTCTTTATCTAATTTGACAGGTCCATAATCCATTATGAATTTGACATTTGAAGTAACCGAGAAGCTAGGATATAATGTTCTTCTTTATCATTTTGCACCGTTTATATCATATTTTGCTCTGAATTTGGCCGAATAGTCAGGTTTTGTTGCAATATTTTCACTTATGAATTATAATGTTCCTGTGTGAAATGTTGAAATGCTACTTGTTGGTAGTTGTAAGTACCTCCTTTTTTTCCCTACAAATTTCTCCTTGACTAATTACCTACAATTTTTGACCCGCAGGAACTCAAGATGACAATTTAGAATCAGAGGCACTTTGTTGAAGAGCTTTCTTGTAACCATATATATTTCTAAGGGCATAAGTTTGCATGTGATTAAGCATTTATAATTGATGACCTCCAAACTTCCAGGATGATGATTGTTCATAATCAAATGGAAGTGTTTCTTGCTGGTAAACTTCTACATTTCAAATATGAACCTTTGTTTGATTGAGCATATACAACTAACCTTGGAACTGTTGGAATTGTAATTCAAAATTAGAAGAACCTTGATGTTGGATTTATGCCACTCTTCCTCTATTTTACCATTATATAGGACTTTGTAATTTAGGTTACCAAATTCTTAAAGGGTGCTATCTCAATGGAAGAGTGTCTGCCTTACAAGAAAAAGGTTGGTGGTTCAATTCCTACGTGCCCTAATGTTATTGCAATATTGGTTAAAAATGTCTAAATTAGTGACAAAAAAATGAGAGATAAGTGACCAAACAAAATGACCAAAATTAGCATATAAAATGACTAAAAACAACTAAATTAGCAATAAAAAAATTAGACATAAGCGACCATAAAAATGATCAAAATTCACATATAAACGACCAATTAACAGTTTTGGTGGCTAATTTTCGGCCTCTTATCACGCAAGGGTGAATCCACGGACCTGGGTAACACTTTTTGGCAAGCGCATCTTGCCAAAAACAAAAAAATGTACCTCGGTCGAGGGCTTTATAAACCCTCGACCGAGGTATTAAAACCTCGACCGAGGTTTTATAAAGCCCTCGACCGAGGTATTTTTCAGCCCTCGGTCGAGGTATTTATTAACCCTCGGTCGAGGTATTAAAACCTCGACTGAGGGTTAATAAATACCTCGACCGAGGTATGTACCTCGTTCGAGGTATCTTTTTCTAAAAAAAATTATAAAATGGGGCCGCCGGGGCCCCATTTGTCATTTTCAATCGCTCGACCGAGGGACAGCGAACTCGACCGAGGAACAGCGACCATCGCCCCAAAGCAACCCATCCTCGTCACAATGTCAGAGCAAAGAGGTAACCATTTAAATTTTTTTTCAATTTAAATGGAATTTAATTTTTTTTTTTATAAATTTATAAAATTTGATAAATGTATATTTTTATAATTTTGTTTTCAAATTTAGTAAATGTATGTTTTTATAGTTTTGTTTTCAAATTTAGTAAATTTATATTTTTATAATTTTCATGTTTAAAATGTGTACCGGCAAGCAGAAATGCTGCCGGATTTTTGAAAATTTGTAGCAAATTGAATTTTTTTGTTAATTTGTTATATATATATATAAATTATGTCAACCGGTAGGGTTTATGCTACCGGTTTATTTTTAAAATGTGTCTCGGGCAAGCAGAAATGCTGCTCGATTTTTTTCAATCCTCCGTGAATTCACGGAGGATTGAAAAAAATCCATAAAACACCAACTAAACAAACCTATATAAACCATAGAGACAATTAATCAACTGTAGTCCCGAGACAAATAATAAATTTTTATAAATTGGTTTTTAAGAGCATGTGCATGATACGTGATACATGATTCATAGAGGAACGGGTCTTAGGGCCTTTGTCTCTAGCATTTGGTCATAAAGCATGGCCTAGACCACAAGGCCTACCCTTTGTATAGACGATGTAAAACTCGGAGTTATATCCTTATTGGACATATTGAGCAATAGGTGTGGTTCTCTATGTTGTAGACATGATCACCGAAGGAAATAGTTGCCTTTGGCCCTACATGAAGGTTGTAAGCATCAAATGATCACCAATTTTTTTTAAACAACTACACACATGACCTCTTAATGGTAAGGCTAGTTAATTTTTAGGACATTGATTTATAGGACATTGTGCATGAGACATGAGTCCTAGAGGAATAGGTGTTACAACTTATGACCAAAGCCTTTGTTATATCATAATTGGATGTTCTAAGCATCAAG
>LPNX011164141.1:51887-108951 GCA_001517045.1 Pseudotsuga menziesii | reverse complement strand
ATATATATATATATATATATATATATATATATATATATATGTAAGCCTGTGAGGTATAGAAAGACATAAGGATACAGAGATAGACAGAGATAGATAGGAGTAGGAGACTTAGCCATAATAGAGAAAATTTGGCGCAAGCAAGGCCAATCAAAGATGTATCAGGCCTAAGGAGATCAGAACACAGGTTCTGAGACAAATGTATATGTACAGTTTCAGTGTGTGAATGAAAATTCCCATTTCAATATAATCTATGTGTGTAAATTCAATTCTGTTTGAGTGTGTGATTTCATGAATTAAATGCTTGTTTAAATCCTTTGTTAATGAGCGATAATCCTGTGTGTGAATTAGGGCTTTTGAGAGGGAGTGAAATAGAAATCGATTAATCGAATTCTCTGATCAATCGAATGAGAGTTCGATTAATAACCATTGAAGATTTCATGAATGAAATGTGTGTGGAGAGTAACCTTGTTGCAAGGTTCTGTATCGGCAGATCGGTCACTGTAAGGATCCATTAATATGAGAAAATTTGGATTTCCGAAGTCCGTTCTGGAGAGAAAAAGTCGAAAGGAGGAAATCACAAGAAGAGAAAAAAAAATTAAGGCAAAAGTTGGATTTCTGATTCCCGAAGTCCAGAAGTCTAAAGGTGTAATCCTGTTGGAGGTAGAATATCAACGGTCGTGATCAAATTCCGCAAAGAGCAAGTACGGATCCATAAAGTTAGATCGTGATCCACATCAAGAAATAGATCGACGGTCGAGAGAGAGGCTGCAAAGGATCGACAATGCAGAAGAGTTGAAGTGGGGGGAACCCAAGTATTCAAAGATCGATAAGCCGAGTTCCGCAATCTGAACTGGGAAAGGGAAGTGCGGAAAGGTGCATGTTGAAGGAGAAATGCAGATGTGGAAGAGCAGAAGTTCAAAAATTGGAGAAGTGAGTTTTCCTATTTCTGCATTCCGCATTGCGGAAAAGGTGAATGCAGAAATCTCGTTGTGGAAGGGAGTGTGTAGAAAGATTATAAATGCGGAAAGTTGGAAGGTGGAACAGATAGTTGTAGAAACCCAAAAATTGAAGGATTTGGGTTGTGGAAGAAGGTTTAACACAACAATTTGGCTGTCATGAAGGGTTTAAACTTCCTCCATGCTCTGAAGTTCATGTGTTTGATCTCAGAGGTGGAAAAAATATGCCACCAAGGTAGGGTTGGCATCAGTTTTGGTATCAGAGCAGAAGAACAAGGATTTTGCATGAGAGGTAAATCAATTTCTGATTTTCAATTCATTTTAAATTGAGGACTAACAATTATCTTGAGAGGGTTAGCCAAGTGATAGTATTCATAATTGATTTGAATTGTAGATAGAGGATGTGTGGTTAACCACAAGAGAGTATATACGAAATCCTTGAAAGGATTTGATAAGTGAAAGCATGGAATTATGATGCATGAAAAGAGTATTGAGTCAAACTACTCTTGATCAATTGAAGAAAGAAAAGATAAGGCATTTCTACAAATTGTTATTGAAATTGAAGACTGATAATTGTGAGTGTATTATGCTCAGTCTTGTGCAAAGGATCATAGCAAATATCAGAGAGGAGGAGTATAGGCTCTGCAGTAGTAGAAATTGCAAACAGTGGCTATAAACCAGAGACAAGAAATAAAAGCGTACATAAAAAATACCAGGAAGAGGATCTTTGAAGATAACAGGTCTTAGTTAACTGTGAGAGAACAAGTTTTTTCCCAAGGAAGAAGATCTTTTGAAGATAACGGTGGAGATATTTTCAGACAACTGTACAAGTGAAAATTCTGAACGTATGGACTGTTTGATGTTTTGTATTTTAACTCTGGTTATATGAATTTATTAGCAGCAAAGAACAAATAAGTTCTTGAGGAGAGGAAGTTGATAAAATATAGAGGAGATGTATCAAGAATAAATTCATTCTTGATAAAGAGTTGTGAATTCTTAGAGGAAAGAGGAAGCAGTGGCAGAACCCAAGAAACCCAACAGAGGTTGGACAAGAGAGGACTAGTGCATGTTCTCAAAAAGGAGGAGTGGACATGCAGAAGCCAAGAAGAGAAAATGAGATGCTCAAAAGGTTCTAGTGAGAGGGCCGGAGATGCCAAAAGGAAAAGCTCGAGGAGAGATAGCTTATTGAGGTATAGCAGACAAGTATGGAGACTTGTTGAAGATGAAGGCTTAGTTACAGTCCACAAGTGAATAGGATGAAGTTAACAAAAGAGGAGAAGGAGAAAAAAACAATGACTACTAAAGGTCATTGCAGGGGTTCAGAGAAAAGAAACATTAGAAGGAAGAAGAAAGAGAGACTAGAAGAATTTAACAGAGAATTTCTAGAGTTAGCAAGAGACATTGTGTGCTTTGAAAAGCATATGCAAGTTGTTGAAGAAGAGAACCAGAGGTATGGTTGGGTCATGAAAAGGGAGGTGAGATGGCATTCACTATGGGTGAAGCTACAACAAAATATGTTTGTTGGATTGAAGAAAGAACTCAGAGAAGTTGAGTCTGAGATAGAGATTTCATATTGTGAACCTCAATAGGGTCCTTTGCTTAGAGAGGATGATGAAGCAGAAAAAGAGAGACCAATTGAGAATCTCATGAATTCTGTAAAGAGTACAAATCTATTTATGGAGGAGCTGATTGTGAGGCCAAATGAGACCAAAAGGTCTTATGTTTTTTAGACTGATGATTTGTTTGTGATTGCAGGTTTTGTTATAGATGATGGGTGGCCTTTTGAAATTGTCTTAAAATTTGATGAAGTCATATATAATGAAGAAAGTCTCTCAAATGAGGAAAGGTATGAAGTATTGCAACAAAAGGAACTTGTTGATGAGTTTCTTGACGGAGGAACACATCCAGTTGAAGATGATATGAAGATAAAGGGAGAAAAAGAAATGTGCAAAGATATTTCTACAAGGAAGAATCAAGATTGTATTATGATGAAGGAGAAAGTTGAAGAGTCACCTTGGACTGACATGAAGTCTGAAGAAGTGGGTAATGGTGAAAGGGATATTATGTTGTGTTCCTACCAACACAATAGGAGGATGTCAGAGGAAATATCAACAAGGACTTCATAGTCTCATGTTTTTGAAACTGATTATTGGTGTATGTTTGCATGTATTGAGGCACACTTAGATGATGTGTCTATGCAGGTTGTGAAGCATAGGATGGATGCTTTGGGGAAGAAAGGAAAACTAAGAATTGAAGCATTGACAGATGAATATGTTCATTGTTGTGAAGCAGAACATAAAATCATCTTAGAAAAAAATGGTGCACAAGAGGGACTAGATGAAAGTCTCGTGAACTCTTGGGAGAATTCAGATCAACAAAAGAATATGCTGATAAGAGAGTCAATGGGAGATAGAAATTTCAATATTTTTGAAATTAATGAATTGTGTATATCTGCAAGAATAACATGTGATTAACCTTGTGAGGTTGTTCCATAGGTAAATGAAGAAGAAGGAGAGTGTCCATGTATTCTTGACATGGACCAAATCCAGAAGTTTGTTTTGGGATTGAAGGATGAGATGACATGGTCTTGTGGAGATAAAAAAGAAAAAGAGAACAATTGCATATTTGGATAGTGGTGTTGCTGACAGACAAGGAAGAAATCTGTCATTACATAGGAAGAGAATATATTGTCTCAAAAGGGTGGTCAGTATATAAAAGAACTTGTTGTTGCAGAGTTGGATAATGAAGACAAGAGAATCTTTCTAACCTCAGAAAATATAATGAAGAGTTAGAAATGTTAGAATACTGGTTGGTCAATCCAAGGGTTGATAAAGATGATTGTTTAATGTTTGATTACAACATTAGAAAAGAGCAGATAGCAGGTAAAAACATTGGATAATCTTTTAGATTAGTGGATAGTAGCAGAGAGTCAAAAGGACAGCAACAGTTTCAAGAGCAAAAGACGTAGGTGTACCAGCCAAATGATCGACTGGACATGGAGATTGAAGAACTAAGGTTGCTGATGGTGAAGATGTCTCAGATGACGCATGAAGAAAGAATGGAGATTTACATCAGCAGAGCAAATAGACAAAACAATGGCATAATTCAAATGGCAGAAGAAGATTGCAGAAGAAAGGCTAGTGGAGCATTGCAACAGAAAATATGGAAACCAGGAGAAATGAAGATGACAAAGACAAAACGGCATGATGAGATGGATGATCGGCTACAAAACAAAGTTTGGGATCTAGGAATACTGAATATGGAAGGTTATGACCAGGAGTTCATATCTCTTTCTTCCTAGGGAATCTGATGCATGAGCATCTTGCTCTCCATTCAAATTCTAGGCTAAATGTTGGATGAGGCCTAGAAGGGGTCTTCATTTCTAAATTGATGGTCTTTGAACTATCACATAGTAAATAAACCTATGTAAAATATGTGATTCTAGATGATGGTGAGTCATTAGGTGAGTCACTAAGTGGATGAGTGAGTCATTGGGTCATTTTCTTCATCATGTAACGATGTCCTCAATTAGTACCAGTGAGTCATAGGATAGATTTGAGAGTTTGAATTGTTTAGCATGTTGTTGAGAGTATTAAGGATCTGAACCAGAATTGGTTCATGAATCCAATTGAATATATATATGTAATCCTGCGAGGAGTAGAAAGACAGAAGGATACAGAGATAGATATGAGTAGGAGAGGTAGCCATAATAGAGTAAATTTGGCTCAAGCAAGGCCAATCAAAGATGCATCAGGCCTAAGGAGATCATAACATAGGTTTTGAGACAAATTTGTTTCTACAGTTTTAGTGTGTGAATGAAAAATCCTATTTCCGCATAATCTCTGTGTGTAAATTCAATTATGTCTAAGTGTGTGATTTCATGAATTGAATGTTTGTTTAAATCCTCTATTAATGAGTGATAATCTTGTGTGTGAATTAGGGCTTCTAAGAGGGAGTGAAATAGATATCGATTGATCGAATTCTCCCATTAATGGAAGGAGAGTTAGATTAATAACCATTGAAGATTTCATGAATGAAATGTGTGTGCAGAGTAACCTTATTGTAGGGTTCTGGATCGGCAGATCGATCACTGTAAGGATCGATTGATCTAAAAAAAGTTGGATTTCTGAAGTCCGTTGTGGAGGGAGGAAATTGGAAGAATAGAAAAAAAACTAAGGCAAAAGTTGGATTTCCAATTCTCGAAGTCCGAAAGTCGGAAGGCGGAAGGTGGAATCCCGTTGGATATAGAAGATCAACGATCGTGATCAAATTCCATAAAGAGCAAGTATGGATCCGCAAATATAGATCGTGATCCACATCAAGAAATAGATCAACGGTCAAGAGCGAGGCCACAAAGGATCGACTGTGCGGAAGAGTTGAAATGCGGGAAACCCAAGTTTTTGAAAATCCATAAGCTGAATTCCGCAATCCGAATTGGGAAAGGGAAGTGCGGAAAGGTGCATGCAGAAGGAGAACTACGGATGCGGAAGTGCAGAAGAGCAGAAGTTTGAAAATTGGAGAAGTGCATTTTTCGATTTTCGCATTCCACATTGCGGTAAAGGTGAATGCGGAAATCCCGTTGCGGAAGGGAGCATGCAAAAAGATTAGAAATACGGAAAGTTGGAAGGTGGAACAGATAGTTGCGGAAACCCAAAAATTGAAGGATTTGGGTCATGGAAGAAGGTTTAACACAACAATTTGGCTTTCAGGAAGGGTTTAAATTCCCTCCATGCTCTGAAGTTCATGTGTTTGGTCTTAAAGGTGGAAAAAATATGTCGCCAAGGTGGGGTTGGCATCATTTGGACTCAATCACATGCATGCACCTATGTATGAGTATGATGTGGTTGGTCCATATCATATTTTTTCCCACGTGGCTCCTCCATGTCATGTCTCGTGCTCATGTGGCGCATCCACGTCACCTATCTATGTGTCATGGGTGCATCCCACCTCAATATTCTATATTTTTCAAAATTTCATAATTACATGGGATTTCAATTTGGCAATAAGTGGATTAATTCAAAATTATTTCTGACCCCTTATCCATCACTTAACATAACCATTTTTCATATATGAATTTCTAATTCTTGTTTGCAAGTGTGGATTTTTGGCCCATACAAATTCAGTGATGCAACTAAGAACTCTAATACGACTTTGTTACGTCCCCATCCATCTAACCAATAAAGGGGGGAAATTGTGGATTCTAGGATTCTAAATTTTGCCTCGTTGTCATATTACAAATTCATAAACAATATATATGCATGTGCATATGTATAATTGTAAAACACAATTGAAAAATTGAGCTATACTTGGACATTTTTATACATATATGTTCATAAGTTGTGAGTTTTGAGTTTGAGTGAGACTAAAACAAGTTTATATCAATTTTAAATGATAAAAAAATATATGTCAAGAAGCTTAATGTCTTGATAAATTTAAGATTAAGAGAGATTTATTCTAATAATTAAAAGCATTTTATATTAATTTTATTTAAATAAAAAATTGAATCATTTATTTTAATATTGTTATTTTATTTTAAAACATACATTTTAAAATCAATTATAATTATTTTTTAAACATAATATAATTCTCTTATATTAAAAATTATTATTTCTTTTAAATATATTTTTAAAAACATAACGTCACATTGAAAAAGCCCACTTTAATAAGATATATTTTATTTTTAAAAACCAAAATAATTTTTATTAGACTAATAATAAAAAAACCTGAAACACAAAATCCACTCTCTACATTGCACCTAACGAGTGTTGGAATTTGGTTTTTATTTTACCTGTCAATTTTTCTTTTTTTGGCGTTTTGGCATTTTATATTGCCAGTCGTGAAACGTTTTGTTTAAACTTTTACCCTTTAATAATAAAGTTTTGTTAATTTTTTTTCAAAATAACATTTACTTTTTTAACCTTTTTACATTATAAAAAATTATCATTATTAATATCTACCATGGTCCATTAGTTTGATTCTTATTCATTTTAAATACCATTTATGTACTTAAATTTATATTATATAGAAATATAACTTAAAAAGAATAAATACAAATACACACAGCATAATAAAAATGGTTCTTTAATTTCACAAAATTGTACATATAAAAGAAAATAAATAGCACATCATTGTTTTGTTTGCAAGATTGATATTATAAAATGGAATAAATACATAGTTTGATATTTTCATCAAATATCATTAATTCTTCTTTCTTTTACTATTTGTCAAATCTCATAAATTCATTGCACTCCACTTCAGATATGTCAAAGCATGTCTTAATTTGCATGGTTGCATATGAATGTCATTGAATAAAATATGATTAATAAATATTTAAACCTAAATATAAATTTATAGTTTTGATTTTACAAAATGTTCAATAAATTTAGTAATTTTAAATAGTACTTTAGTGTAAATATAAAACTGGAATATATGCAATGACAATCTTAACATAACCTTGTCGCAAATAAGCTAACTCTCAATTGGTCAAAAGCTAAGTTTTTATTTCGTCAATAAAATAAAGCTAAGTTTCAACTAACTTTATGCTAAAGATTTTGTAAAACTTCAAATGATGTAAACGGTTTTTTTGTTTCAACAATTTTTTTAACTGTATTTTAAAATCAAATTGTCCATTAATTTTTTTGGAAAATGAGTTTGGCAAATAATTACATAGTTCTCATTGCTCAAGATCTAATGAGATATAAACTAACATACAACTAAGTCCGCAAGGAGTGTTTTTGCAATACATGCATGATAAGGTTCAATTTTGGAATCTAAGGAGCTTCTTTTGCTCACACTTTTGAAAAAAATTGTGTCTCAATTAAAGATAATCTTGTAAGGTGTGAATGAGTATGTTTTGTATGGAAAAATCCTCTAAACCTATCTTTTCACTTGCTTTCACAACATCTAAAAAATATAATTGATTTCTGTTTGTACAATTATGTTTTATAGGAAAAAGATATAATGAATCTCAAAAGCATTATTCAACCTACCATCCAATGAAGTCATTTTAAATATGCATCACCTACTTCCAGAGGTAAAATCCACATTACATTGCAAATCCCATGGCCCGATTTAAGACAAATAGGTGACTATTACAAACAACCATGTAGCAAATAAAAAGTATTTTCAACATTTTTCAGACGTCATTACAATGGTAGAAGTCATTAAATCATATTGTTATATATAATTATGATATATATGCAAGACATCGTAAATTGGATTGTTATATATTTAAATGATGATGTAGGAATTTGCATAAAATAGTTTTGTATGTCGGTTTTACTCTATATTTTGTTTGAGTTTCGTTTATTCTACAAATTTTACTGGCTATTTTCATTCCAAATGTTGTACATAGATTTCATGCCTTCAACACTTTATTTAGCACTTGCGTAAATCAATACTCAATTCAAGGCCTTATTTAGTACTTGCATAAATCGATACACATATTTTCAATTTAATTTCAATGGAGTTGGATAATTAATCATTACTCTCTCTGTCTAAATCTATGTATATTACTTAAATTAAGGTAGAAATCACTATAAAAAAATGCACCAAAATTATTTATAAAATATCTTCAAAATCATAGATTTTCAAACAAATATCTCAATCTAAACCAAAACATTTCTACATTTAGTACCTTTGATAATGCTTTTGAAGACTCTCTCTCCAAGGCGTTCAACATTCTAACTTCTAACTCTCAACTTTCAAATCATTTAGTTGAGCATTGAGCACTAAAATTTATAGTATGTAGATGTTGATTGCAATAATAAAAAAATCAAAAAATAATATAGAAATCATTGAGTTAAATGGTTTTTTCTGTTTTGAGGAAAAATCAAAGCAACTTGCAAAATAGAAAGGTATGGATGATAGAAGTAATACTAACTTAATAGATTTTTCTTTTTCAGTGAAAATATGGTTGAAAGTTGGAATTTGGAAAGTATAATTTTATATAATAATAATCAAATAAAGGTATTCATATTATTAGTAATAATATAATGATGTTTTACTAATTTTATTGTTCTTCTTAAATGATAAATCTACCCTTCACAAAAAATGGTTTAAAAAATAAAAATTAACCGTATTTAACGGTCAAAATGCTTCATGACAATCATTTTACGTGTCAAATTCCATCACTACTAACCATAATAAAAACAAATGCCATTACTTTTTAAAAGTTAAAGCTGGCATTGCCTCTTTTTATCTTGAAGCAACGGAGAGTTTGACTACTCTATGGCATTATAAATATTTGGAAGTTGTTTATATATTTTTCAAACTTAGCTCTTTCAAGTGGAGGTTTTAATTTGGAAATGTTTAGATAAAAATTACTCAAGTGGTAATGGAATCGAGTTTCATATTTGGTTGAATGGAGTACAATTTTGACTAGATTGTTTTTGAGAGAAGGAAAGATCAAGGTATACTTACATAGATATTATTTTTTTAAATATATTTATAAAAAAATTAGTATTGATAAATTTAATAAAAGTATGTTTTTATTTATTTATTTTTATTATGTCGAGAGGTGTATTCTAAAAATCATTGTAAAGTAGGTAATGAGACCTCAACCACTTTCTTTTTTGGCGTTCCAAGAAGATTTTGAAAGTGCCTTTGGCTTTGTCTTTTTTGGAGGTCCTAGTTGTTTTTGCAAGTGTGAAGATGTTGTTGATCGTGAGCCAGAGGATTCAAGTGCCTTGGTTCTACGAGTCTTTGGCAGATCTGGTTGAAGATTTGCTGACAGAGGCTCTGCCATTTTCGATCCTTGGACAAAATCTTTTTCATTGTTCATAGCGTGAGGTTTCCTTTTCCAACGCTCCAAAAATCGTGAGAAGAGCCTTAGGCTCTGGTTTGTTTTTTGGAGGTCCTGGCTTCTTGCAGGATCGTGCTATGAGTGAGTGAATCCTCCCTGGTGTAGCGTCTTTTCCAGGATTTTGGGGTCTATTTTTTCTTTCATTGGCCTGGAATGTTTTTTGTGAGACTTCTCTTTCATCCTCTGCACGTCGGCTCTGTGTTGGTGCATTGATTTCATGTTGTTGTTGATTCTTTTTGGATCGAAGTTCGAGGATTCCTACTGCTGCATTCTGGTTGGTCATGTGTTTGAGCTCTTGGTAGTATTCTGTCTTCTAGTTTTTTTAGTTATCTGTGGATTCTTCGAGCAAGAAAGAATATATTTCTCGATCCTTATCATTCTGAGTTTTATTTTGGTTGTGTGAGCATTCTGAAATGGACTCCGGAGGGGAGCCACCCCCTCCTCTTCCTCCAGAGATCATTTCCTTCAAAATATTAGTTTCTTCCTATGGCAAGAGGAAGGGTAGTCCTATTATGCAACAATTTGTGAAGAAAGTAGATATTCCATCTGTTGAATTGCATATCGAACGACCCTGTCGGACCGCTTTGAATCTATCTGAACATTGACTTATTGGGAAATTTGCTAGACTTTGGCCTTCACCCAAGGCAATTGATGGCTGGGTCCAGTGAAATTGGAGGCCTTTGGTTACTGAAGGAATCCGTGATCATTTGTTTGGCAGAGCCTACTATGTCTTTGTTTTTTATTCAGCTGAAGACAGAGATCTCATTTTTCAAAATGGGCCATATTTTATGGCTCCCCATGGGCTCTATATGAATAAGTGGACTCTTGATTTTGATCCTACTCAGGATGTTCCTTCGGTCGTTCCTGTCTGGGTTAGGATTCCCCATTTTCCTCTCCATTGTTGGAATTCAGAATCTCTGGAAACCTTCAGGAATAAGCTTGGAAAGTATATTGACAGGGAAAAAAGGAAAGAGCAATATTCGTGCGCAAAAATTTGTGTTGAAGTAGATTTAGAGATTTTACTGCCTGAGGCGATCAAGTTGACTGTTGGTGAATGGTCACACATTCAGGAGCTTGATTATGAGAAGCTCCCTTTCAAGTGTCGACATTTCCATGGTTAGGGTCACTTTGCTCGAAATTGCAAGAAAAAAAAGAAAAAAAAAATCGAAAAAGAGAAGGTTGATCAATGGATTCATGTTCAGAAAGTAGGCACTTCCAAACAAGATACTAGAACGAAAGGTAAAGGAGGAAATACAAGGAATGGAGCCCTTCCTGTTGAGAATAAGACTTTTAAACCTCAAGTTGTTGAAAAAGTTACCACTTCTTTAAATCCCTTTGTTGTTTTATGTCCCTCTGATGATCAGAATTCTCCTTCTCTCGAAGAGGGTGAAGTGCAACAATCATATTTGCACATAGATGAAGGTGAAGTAAATATCGAGCCTCAAAATCAATCTGGACCTTTACTATTTGAAGTTCCTTGTGTTGATGCATCCTTTTAGGAAATTCATAAATCTCCTTTAGGTACCCAATCTTCTCCCTCCTATGCAAAAATTCTTAAGCAGAAGCCGGTAATTATTCTGGTTCCTTGAAAGAAGATTCTATTGAACAATTCACTAAAAATGCAAGTAGGAAGTCTTGAAAGGAGATCAGAGAAGAATAAGTTGAGTGATTAAAGATGCAAGGTATTTAGGCTACAATCGAGATGTCTATAGGCAGAAGTAAGTGGAATAGACCCCCAAAGGGAGGGATAAACCCCTCTTTCTCAAGTAAATAATGCAGATCGTCTTGTGGAATTGTAGGGGCCTAGGTAATCCCAAGAAAGCATAAGCAGTGAAAGATCTTTTGAGAATGGAACCTGTTATCCCTAAAGTTGAACCTAGACTACAGGGCTTCAAGCTTAAGGAAATATTTTTCAAAAATATAATTTAATGAAGTCAAAATAAAACTGGGCTAGTATGTAATCAAAGCTTATAGGAAAATCACACAATCATCAAAGAAATGTATAACATAAAACAAGATACAAAATCCAATATCAAAGGAACTACGATCATGAAATTATGAAATGAGACTGTCTCTGTTTTTTAAAAGTTTAAAAGATAATTGTATTTCAACATAAGAATCATTGCAATGGGATTCAATGGACCATATACAAGATAAATCATAAGAAACACAATTCATAAGATAAACAGACAAATCATAATCATACTCATATCAAGGTAGAACCTGTATTGAAGATGTAGGGTATTTCATGTCATACATAAAGTTATCAAAACTGGATCTTCATAACTCCAATTGCCCCTTCTTTTCAATCTATTGACTATCCTTATATACAAAATATCTGAGTTTCTAAGATAGTTATCAGATCCTACTTCTATGGATAGAATTTATTCAAAAATAGAAAAGTCAATCTTCTAAAACTGTCTACCTTAATTATCTGGAGCTCATTCTGATTTTCTGCTTGAATAATTGGATCTAGAATTAATATACTCTGCCATTTGGTATTTGTGTTGACGCATATAATATACTCTCTGCCAGCCCCATATCGTAACAGGTCCCTCTGAATTTGATCCTTCGTTACTTGTGGGTCATAAATACTGATATTTGCTTTGTCTCCAAGAAGCCCCTTGCATACATCAATGGCAGGAGTTTCTCGAGTATCACCAGTATCCTTCTTGAATGCAAAACCAAGAACTGCAATTTTATTTCCTAAGACTGTGTTGAACATTGAGGAAACCACATGGTTTGCAAACCTTGACTTCTGATAGTCATTGATCTTAATGACTCCTTTCCAGTAGTTTGCCACTTCCATAAGTCCATTGCACTCACAAATGTAAATCAGGTTCAAAATATCCTTCTGAAAACAAGACCCACAAAAACCAACACTAGCATTCAAGAAGTTTTGACCAATTATCGAATCCTTACTAACATCATAAGCAACTTCTGTAACATCTGCCCCAGTTGCTTCACACAGGGCTGACATTGCATTCACCGATGAGATTCTCTGGGCCAAAACTGCATTAGCAGCAAGCTTTGAAAGCTCTGTAGACCACAGATTTGTAGCAATAATCCTTTCTTCTGGAACCCAGTTAGCATAAACTGCCTTCAAAGCTTCCACTGCTTTCTGTCCTTCCAGACTCTACGGGCCTCCAATAAGAACACGATCACGGTTCAGAAGGTCTTGAATTGCAGTTCATTCAGCAAGAAACTCTAGATTCGAGAGAATTTGGAAATTAATTCCCTTAGTATTATGGGTGAGGATTTTCTTAATTGCCTTTGTCATTTTAACTGGAACTGTAGACTTCTCCACAACAATTTTGTTAGATTTTGAAACATCCGCAATCATTCGAGCTGCACTTTCCCAATATGTTAGATCCGCGGCCTTTTCAGCACCAAGCCCGTGGGTTTTAATAGGTGTGTTCACAGACACAAAGATAATGTCTGCTTCCAAAACATGTTTCTCCACATCTGTAATTGTTCCAGGGTAAAGAGATGCATCGAAGGTTGTGAAAAGAACTTGTGGTGGTCTAAACCCTAGCTCAGGGAAAGATATATCTAATTCTTCTAGATATGGAAATGCTTCTGCAATATCAAATATCTCTTCATCTTCCAAAAAGCGAAATTTTGAACAATTTAAAGACCTCAGATTCTTACAATTTTTACCAAGCTCGGTAATAGCTTCCAAAGGCAGACTCTTCTGGCCTTGTAGACAAAGAAACTTAAGCTACAGTCCCGAATGTGCTATGTCAAGAATCGTCTATGCTAAATTTCCATGGAAATTGTTTATATCTATCTCTTGCAGTCCTTGAAACCTTTTCAAAATTCTAGGCAGACCACCAGAGATCCCAAATGAAGTAGAAATCCTCAGAGAAGGCCGGAGGCAGTTTGAGATGTGAAGGAA
This sequence comes from Pseudotsuga menziesii, assembly GCA_001517045.1. Classification (NCBI taxonomy): domain Eukaryota; kingdom Viridiplantae; phylum Streptophyta; class Pinopsida; order Pinales; family Pinaceae; genus Pseudotsuga; species Pseudotsuga menziesii. Next base: position 95,294 of record LPNX011164141.1, on the reverse strand, counting down.
CTGCCTACATGCTAGTGATATGGATTTCCAATGACTTGGTTGTATAATATTCTTGAACACAGTCTCCCAACATTCCTCTGGCAGTTCTCTGGATTTCTACATCCATAGCACTGGACATATTTCTTTATAAAAACTTCTAGCAAAGCAACCATCTTTCCATTGTCGTGGGAGCCATTAACAGTAGAAGTTCCAGTCTTCTCATCAACTTTGACTGGGCACCCAATTCACATCTAAAGAACTTCGTCGTGTGATATGGAATCCTTCCAAGAGCTTTTTCCACATCTACCATATTAACAATATTAGTCTTGATACCATTACCCTGTCCTTCAATTTTAGTAAGCAGTTTTGGCATCTTATACCTGTAGAAAGCATCATCGCGATTGCCTGCACCGATGTTTTGAAGAGCCATTGTGCTTTAGAGGGGATATAAATTAAACCTTCAAGTGCCTTTTCTCATAACAAAGAGAACCCACAAAGAGGTTTGAATGGGAACACTAACTTGAGAGAGAAATCAAGTTTGTTTTATGATAATTAATACATGCAAAACACGTGTTCAAAGGAATAAACTTCTGGTAGGAAGAAATATGAGCTAGATAAGAAATAAACTTGTGATGTTTGTGTCGTACTCTTGTTGTTGGACAATACTTTCCCAGCAGTCCAACATAACCAAGATATGGCCAAACCCCTTCAGACATAAAAGGCCCCACACCCTGTAAACGCTCCACTTTGAATTCTTGGATCTTGGACATCATTCACAAGTTTCACAATCCTCTTAGCTTGGGTATATGTTGCAAATGCTTTCCCACCAAGCATGACAGTTCATGGGACCCTATTCTTGCGTTCATCTAAGCTCATCTCTTTCTTGTATTTCTCTGAAGTGAAGTATAGTCTTACTGGCAATTTTGTTATTTTCAGAAATTCTTGGACAGAGCATAAGCATTTGAATTTAACCTGTGGGATCAATTGAGGGTCACCTTAGATGAAACCATTCTGTGTGTTGCTAGAAACTTATAAATTTTGTTGGAGCAGATCTGATGATAACATCTGGCTTTGTATGGGGATGGCATGCTCCCTGTGAGCTGCCAAGAACAAGTAGACCAAGTGCCTTTCCATTTCATTGGGCTGGAGTCTTCATCACAAGTATCTGCTACTTAAAAAGCTTGAAAACAAACTACTGAATAAATCTTTAAACCACTCTGCAAATTGAAATAATCCTCTCACAACAATCTGATCATACTGTACAAACTTAAGGAAATGCTTGAAGCATCAAGCTTATTTATTTACAGCTCCCATTCTAATCATCTGCTTTCTTTTGATTAGGTAAAAGCATGCTTCCAATTAAGCCATACAAATATTTGAGTAACTGGGAGAACTTCTGATTTGGAAATGATGAATAAAGGAGCCCATGGAATATCAAAATTCATTTCAAAAGAAGGGAAAAACCAACCTCCATTTGACAAAAACAATCTGACATTTGAGCTGCTCAAAGACTCCATATAATCAACAAATGGATCAATGAAGCTATAAGGAAATACCTCTTGCTGAAGATCAAAATATCTCTGTATATCCTCTTCCTCATAATGGCTGCCACTTTCAGCTACCTACAAAATGAATTGCAAATATGGCTGCTCAATGTCTTCTACGGATTCAGGATGGTTGATTTCCACACCATGTTGTTCCTCATCAAAATTTGATTCATAGTTGTCATACATCCGTTGGATGCTCCTCAAATCAACAAAAGGTGATGTAGGGATCTACTCTTTTTCATCTGAAGACTCATCATAGATTGGCATATCTTCAGAGTGAATCGGTTGATGCTGATCCCAATCTAGAACTTCAATGTCTTCATCATAAAATGGAGCATTCTGATCGATTTCTAAAGATGAAGATTTCTGTTCTATGATACTATCAGCTTTAATATCAGAATTTTGAAAAATTTCATGTTGTAAAACAGAATTAGAGGAAGATAATAAATCTTCTTCCTTCTTCATAGCATAACCATCGGCTTCATCTTTACTACTGGAAGAATATGCTTCTAAACCCTGGATATATAATGCATATCCCCTACAACAATGCTCAAAAAGGAACTCAGCTGGGTAAATTCTCTTACAATATGAATAAAAGGCATCATGAAAATCTTTCAAAGAGGAAATACTAGAAGGAGGAAGAGTTTTGTACCATTGTCTCGCACAACCATCTGATGAATACATAAACATTTTCATCAATACATCTTCATGATGTATACTAAGCTGATCCATATATTGATGAAATTTAATTACATGATGTGCCGGATTGTCCTCTTCCTTTTCTCGGAATCGTGGAAGAAAATCTCCCCATTCATCAATGATAGGTACTGTATTTGGAAAGCCAGGAGCATTTGAGAAATTGAGCGGAGCAAATCTCTGTGCCAACATGGTTTCAAAACGCTTTGACATCTTGTAAAATCGCCTCTGGATTCTTCAAACATGGAGTCACCCAGTGAATAAATCTATAGTCAAACTAATGCCCTGATCCTGTCCACCATTAAGAGCTGGATCTTATCTTTGTCATTCTTTCCCGGGGAAGATATCTTCATTCCTTCGTCCCCGGAAACGGCGCCAGAAGATGTTATCCCTAAAGTTGAACCTAGACTACAGGGGTTCAAGCTTAAGGAAATATTTTTCAAAAATATAATTTAATGAAGTCAAAATAAAACTGGGCTGGTATGTAATCAAAGCTTATAGGAAAATCACACAATCATCAAATAACTGTATAACATAAAACAAGATACAAAATCCAATATCAAAGGAACTACGATCATGAAATTATGAAATGAGACTGTCTCCGTTTTTTAAAAGTTTAAAATATAATTGTATTTCAACATAAGAATCATTGCAATGGGATTCAATGGACCATATACAAGATAAATCATAAGAAACACAATTCATAAGATACACAGACAAATCATAATCATACTCATATCAAGGTAGAACCTGTATTGAAGATGTAGGGTATTTCATGTCATACAGAAAGTTATCAAAACTGGATCTTCATAACTCCAGTTGCCCCTTGTTTTCAATCTAGTGACTATCCTTATATACAAAATATCTGAGTTTCTAAGATAGTTATCAAATCCTACTTCTATGGATAGAATTTATTCAAAAATAGAAAAGTCAATCTTCTAAAACTGTCTGCCTTAATTATCTGGAGCTCATTCTGATTTTCTGCCTGAATAATTGGATCTAGAATTAATATACTCTGCCATTTGGTATTTGTGTTGACACATATAATATACTCTCTGCCAGCCCTGTATCGTAACAGGTCCCTCTGAATTTGATCCTCCGTTACTTGTGGGTCATAAATACTGATATTTGCTTTGCCTCCAAGAATCCCCTTGCATACATCAATGGCAGGAGTTTCTCGAGTATCACCAGTATCCTTCCTGAATGCAAAACCAAGAACTGCAATTTTCTTTCCTGAGACTGTGTTGAACATTGAGGAAACCACACGATTTGCAAACCTTGACTTCTGATAGTCATTGATGTTAATGACTCCTTTCCAGTAGTTTGCCACTTCCATAAGTCCATTGCACTCACAAATGTAAATCAGGTTCAAAATATCCTTCTGAAAACAAGACCCACAAAAACCAACACTAGCATTCAGGAATTTTGGACCAATTATTGAATCCTTACTAACAGCATAAGCAACTTCTGTAACATCTACCCTAGTTGCTTCACACAGGGCTGACATTGCATTCACCGATGAGATTCTCTAGGCCAAAACTGCATTGGCAGCAAGCTTTGAAAGCTCTACAGACCACAGATTTGTAGCAATAATCCTTTCTTCTAGAACCCAGTTAGCATAAACTGCCTTCAAAGCTTCCACTGCTTTCTGTCCTTCCGGAATCTACCGGCCTCCAATAAGAACACGATCACGGTTCAGAAGGTCTTGAATTGCAGTTCCTTTAGCAAGAAACTCTGGATTCGAGAGAATTTGGAAATTAATTCACTTAGTATTATGGGTGAGGATTTTCTTAATTGCCTCTACCGTTTTAACTGGAACTGTAGACTTCTCCACAACAATTTTGTCAGATTTTGAAACATCCACAATCATTCGAGCTGTGCTTTCCCAATATGTTAGATCCGCAGCCTTTTCAGCACCAAGCCCGCAGGTTTTAATAGGTGTGTTCACAGACACAAAGATAATGTCTGCTTCCAAAACATGTTTCTCCACATCTGTAATTGTTCCAGGGTAAAGAGATGCATCGAAGGCTGTGAAAAGAACTTGTGGTGGTCTAAACCCTAGCTCAAGACAAGATATATCTAATTCTTCTAGATATGGAAATCCTTCTGCAATAGCAAATAGATCTTCATCTTCCAAAAAGCGAAATTTCAAACAATTTAAAGACAGATTCTTACAATTTTTACCAAGCTCGACAATAGCTTCCAAAGGTAGACTCTTCTGGCCTTGTAGATAGAGAAACTTAAGCTGCAGTCCCGAATGCGCTATGTCGAGAATCGTCTGTGCTAAATTGCCATGGAAATTGTTCAAATCTATCTCTTGCAGTCCTTGAAACCTTTTCAAAATTCTAGGCAGACCACCGGAGATCCCAAATGAAGTAGAAATCCTCAGAGAAGGCCGAAGGCAGTTTGAGATGTGAAGGAACTGCCTACATGCTAGTGATACAGATTTCCAATGCTTGGTTGTATAAGATGCTTGAACACAATCTCCCAACATTCCTCTGGCATTTCTCTGGATTTCCACATCCATAGCACTAGACATATTTCTTTATAAAAACTTCCAGCAAAGCAACCATCTTTCCATTGTCGTGGGAGCCATTAACAGTAGAAGTTCCAGTATTCTCATCAAATTTGACTGGGCACCCAATTCACATCCAAAGAAATTTGCCGTGTAAGATGGAAGCCTTCCAAGAGCTTTTGCCACATCTACCATATTAACAATATTAGTCTTGATACCATTTCCCCGTCCTTCAATTTTAGTAAGCGGTTTTGGCATCTTATACCTGTAGAAAGCATCATCGCAGTTGCCTGCACCGATGTTTTGGAGAGCCATTGTGCTTTAGAGGGGATATAAATTAAACCTTCAGGTGCCTTTTCTCATAACAAAGAGAACCCACAAAGAGGTTTGAATGGGAACACTAACTTGAGAGAGAAATCAAGTTTTTTTTATGATAATTAGTACATGCAAAACACGTGTTCAAAGGAATAAACTTCTGGTAGGAAGAAATATGAGCCAGATAAGGAATAAACTTGTGATGTTTGTGCCGTACTCTTGTTGTTGGACAATACTTTCCCAGCAATCCAACATAACCAAGATATGGCCAAACCCCTTCAGACATAAAAGGCCCAACACCCTGTAAACGCTCCACTTTGAATTCTTGGATCTTGGACATCATTCACAAGTTTCACAATCCTCTTAGCTTGGGTATATGTTGCAAATGCTTTCCCACCAAGCATGACAGTTCGTGGGACCCTATTCTTGCGTTCCTCTGAGCTCATCTCTTTCTTGTATTTCTCTGAATTGAAGTATACTCTTACTGGCAATTTTGTTATTTTCAGAAATTCTTGGACAGAGCATAAGCATTTGAATTTAACCTGTGGGATCAATTGAGGGTCACCTTAGATAAAACCATTCTGTGTGCTGCTAGAAACTTATAAATTTTGTTGGAGCAAATCCGATGATAACAGAACCTACAGACATTCTCTTGCTTCAAGAGACAAATATTGAAGAAAAAGTGTTATTATTCTTAAGCAATTCAAAGTGGAAAAAGAATTCTGGCATGGCTGTCAGTGCAAGGGGAACCTCAGGGTGCAGCCTTGCAACCTTATGTTTTGAGGAAAATTTTATTCATAAAGCCTCTTATGCATCCCAACACTGGATTTATACAAGTCTTCAACATATATCAAGTAAGACTTCCATGGCTCTATTTAACCTTTATGTCCCTGTAAATCTTATCGAGAAGAAGGTCTGCTGAAATTCTCTGTCATAATTTATTGAATCACACACTCCCATCAATGTTATTTTGGTCGGGGATCTCAATATTATTTTAGATCCTATTGAGAAAAAAGGAGGATTTCAGGGCAAATATCCTCTACATGAGTTTGTGGATTCTTTGATTCATGCTTGGGATCTTCTGGATTTCAAACCCAAGAAAGGTCGATATACTTGGACCAATAACAGAGTAGGGGCTGCCATTGTTTTTGTTTGTCTAGATATATTTTGGTCCAAAGTTCTTTGATGGATGGGAATTTCTTAATTTCTTCTAAAATCCTGCCTAAGTTAACTTCTGATCATCACCCTGTCTCTTTGTTGTTTGAAGACGAGGAAGATTTAGGTCCTATACCGTTCTGATTCAGTCCCCTTTGGATTGAGAGAGATGGATTTTGGGAAACTGTGACTCAACATTGGTCTCAATTTGTTGATGGTTCTCCCAGCTATGTTTGGGAACAAAAACTCAAGCGAGCCAAGTAAGCTTTGAAAAGTTGGATAAAAAAACCTCTTTCGACTCCTATGAGCTACAAGCAAGAGTCTCTGCATGCGCAGAGATTCCGTTAACTTTGGAGGAATCAGAAATCACTAAATCTCATTTGGTGAAGGAGAAGTTTGCACAAACACATTCTTTCCTTTCCTTTCACCAGGAAGAAGAACATATGCGTATCAAATCTTGTAGTCTTTGGTTGCTTTCGGAAGATAAAAACTATGCCTTCTTACATAGACAATGCATAGCTCAAATTTCTCGAAACCATATCTCAAAAATTAATTCAAGCGATGGTGAGGTTATTAAAGGGCACTCGCAAATTCAACAGGTTTCCCATTCACATTTTTAGCTTTTGTTTACAGAGGACGACATCACAGATAATGCAATGAGTGCAGAATTTTTATCTAATATACCTTCTTTAGTCACTGCAGAGTTAAATGTTGGTTTAGTGAAACCATTCTCATAAAAAAGAAATTATGGACATTATTTGGGCAATGGATCCAAATAAATCCCTTGGGCCGGATGGTTTCTCCATTCACTTCTACATAGTTTGTTGGCACGTTATCAAATTAGATCTTTTCTGAATGATTTAAGCCTTTCTTAAAAAAGACAAAGTTGGAGGGGGTACAAATTCTACTTTCCTCGCTTTAATTCCTAAGGAGGTAAATCCAAAAACTTTTGACAGATTTCATCCTATCTCACTCTGCAACGCTTCTTATAAAATCTTGGCCAAACTCTTAGCCAATAGACTCAAGCCCTTGTTGGGGATTTTAATCTCTCCTCTCCAGGGGGGTTTGTTAAAGGTAGGCACCTTGTAGACAATGTGATACAAGTGCAAGAATCCCTTCATTCTAGCTTCCAAAGGAAGGAGAAAGGTGTGATCATCAAGCTTGATATGAAAAATTCCTTCGACCGCATTAATATCTCTTTCCTCTATCAAGTTCTTCTCTCTTTTGGTTTTAGTGGGGAATTTGTTAGTTTGATAAAATCCTGCACAGATAGGCCTTGGATATCGCCCCTTGTTAATGGTAGACCTTCAAAATTCTTCCAAGCCACAAGAGAACTCCGTCATGGGTGCCCTTTGTAACCTTTCCTCTATATATTGATGGTTGAATCTTTAAGAAGAAAACTTTTACAGAATTGGTTGCAGGTTCTATTCTAGGAATTAAGGCAACAAGAGGTGTGGATTCTATAAATCATGCTCTTTTTGTCGATGACTATCTTCTTCTGGGAAGGGCTTCATTAAAATTTGCTCGGGCCTTCGATGAAATTTTACAAAATTTATGTTTAATCTCAGGAGCTTTGATCAATAAAAGAAAGAGTGTTGTCTTTGGTTGGAATTTCGATCATCGGAAAATTCTACGAATGGCTTGTTCCTTGGGCTTTCCTGGATTTGATAAGTGAGACAATATCAATTACTTGGGTCTCCCATTAACCTTGGGACCAAGTCCTCCTTCGCTTTGGCTGGAAGTTATAAGTAAAATAAAATCCAAAATAGTCTCACGAGGTCGCTATTGGTTAACAGTGGCTGGAAAGTTGGCTTTAATTAAGGCAGTCCTTTCATCCCTTCCCTTATTCCAGTCCTATTTGCTTCTTGCTCCCAAGTCCATCACTGCTCATATTTCCAAACTTCTTCAGGACTTTCTCTGGAATGGTGGCAAAGGAAACCAGAACAAGATGCACTTGGTTAGTTGAGAAATTCTCAAAAGACCTCTTTCGGAAGGTGGTTTGCAAATTCGTGATCCTGGATTGAAAAATCTAGCTCTAGGTGGAAAAATCATTTGGCAGTTGTTTGCAGATAAAAATCATCTGGTAAGCGAGATTCTACGGATGAAATATCTCAAGGGAGGTTCTTTGAGAAATTTAAAATCAGCAAATACACCTTCTGGTACAACAATCTGGAACTTGTGCAGAAGAGGAATTGACCATATTCAACGTCAGCTCTACATAATCCTTGGAAATGGGATGAAGATATTATTATGGGAATATAATATTTTAGGAAACCCTCATCTTTCCTCTCTAAACTCGTTAAATGAGATCAAATCATGGTTAATTAATAAAGGTCTCCTTCGGCTTGCTGATATCTGCTCTTGGGATAGCAATGGGAATTGGGATGGTTGGTCTCTTTGGAGATTCCAGAGCCCCTTCTTCTTCAGCAGAACTTGTTGATTTCATCTCTTTCAGGACTGGCTCCTGTCCATCGCTCTTCTAAATATAAATGGGGATGGGGTCCGACGAGAAAATATTCAGCTGCTCTTGGTTTTTCTACATTACAAACTTCCAAGGCTTCTTTCTTATCCCCTGCTTAATGGAATTATGTTTGGTCCTCTTTCAGCCTTCCTAAGGTAAATTTTTTCACGTGGCTTCTCATGCATAATAAGGCATTGACAGGTGAAAAATTTTCTAAACGTGGGTTTCATGTTCCGTTCAGATGATGCTTTTGTAATTCTACATCAGAAACATCAAATCATATTTTTTTTCAATTGTGTTCACCCAGACAATGTGGGATCTGGTTCTCCATGGTCTGAACATTGCTGATCCCTCTAATATGGAAGTCGTCCCATTGTTTTTAACTTGGAACGATCGGTTTCCTGTGTTAAAGGGAAAAATACAGAATGGAGTAATCTCTGGCAATCAATCCCAAAAGGGATCTGGTGGAAATTGTGGCTGGACAGAAACGATTGGATTTTAACAACTGGTCACCCACCCCCAGGGACGTGGCAAGCAAAGAAAAATCGCTTATTTTGGAATCTATCAATAAAACAATTAATAATACCTCTCTGCCTCCAGAAATTGCCGCATGGTTGGGATATTCTGCTATTGGGTGAAGGTCAATCATTATCAAATTGTTGCCTCCTCCTTCCTAGTGCATAAGACTGAGTGCTGCTGCCTTCCCATCGTAGTGGAAGAGATCGTGTATTGCTACCATCCTCTTCGACGGCGCATCCAAGGGAAATCTCGAGATCGCTGGTGCTGGTGGGTTGATTTTTTCTCCGGACTGTATGAGAGAAACCTGTTTCAGCTAGGGTCTTGGAATTAGCTTGAATAATCAGGTAGAAAGTTACAAACTTCTTAAATATTTCCATATTGCAAAGGAGATGGGATACCAGTGAGTTCAAATTTTTTGGGACTCTGAGCTATTGATCAAATTGTTAAATTCTGAAGATCATTTTAACAATCCTTCCTTGAATAAAACTCTGCAGTGTATTCGTAATACTTTGAAAGACTTTGAAAGGGTTACTTATTTTCATATTTTGCAAGAGTTAAACAATCATGTAGACTCGCTAGAGGTAAATCCAAAAACTTTTGACAGATTTCATCCTATCTCGCTCTGCAACGCTTCTTATAAAATCTTGGCCAAACTCTTAGCCAATAGACTCAATCCCTTGTTGTGGATTTTAATCTCTCCTCTCCAGGGGGGTTTGTTAAAGGTAGGCACCTTGTAGACAATGTGATACAAGTGCAAGAATCCCTTCATTCCAGCTTCCAAAGGAAGGAGAAAGGTGTGATCATCAAGCTTGATATGAAAAATTCCTTCGACCGCGTTAATATCTCTTTCCTCTATCAAGTTCTTCTCTCTTTTGGATTTAGTGGGGAATTTGTTAGTTTGATAAAATCCTGCACAGATAAGCCTTGGATATCGCCCCTTGTTTATGGTAGACCTTCATAATTATTCCAAGCCACAAGAGAACTCTGTCATGGGTGCCCTTTGTAACCTTTCCTCTATATATTGATGGTTGAATCTTTAAGAAGAAAACTTTTACAGAATTGGTTGCAGGTTCTATTCTAGGAATTAAGGCAACAAGAGGTGTGGATTCTATAAATCATGCTCTTTCGTTGATGACTATCTTCTTCTAGGAGGGGCTTCATTAAAATTTGGTCGGGCCTTCAATGAAATTTTATAAAATTTATGTTTAATCTCAGGAGCTTTGATCAATAAAAGAAAGAGTGTTGTCTTTGGTTGGAATGTCGATCATCAGACAATTCTGTGAATGGCTTGTTCCTTGGGCTTTCTTGGATTTGATAAGTGAGACAATATCAGTTACTTTGGTCTCCCATTAACCTTGGGACCAAGTCCTCCTTCACTTTGGCTGGAAGTTATAAGTAAAATAAAATCCAAAATAGTCTCACAGGGTGGGTATTGGTTAACAGTGGCTGGAAAGTTGGCTTTAATTAAGGCGGTCCTTTTAGTCCTTCCCTTATTCCAGTCCTATTTGCTTCTTGCTCCCAAGTCCATCACTGCTAGGATTTCCAAACTTCTTCAGGACTTTTTCTGGAATGGTGGCAAAGGAAATCAAAACAAGATGCACTTGGTTAGTTGAGAAATTATCAAAAGACCTCTTTCGGAAGGTGGTTTGCAAATTCGTGATCCTGGATTGGAAAATCTAGCTCTGGGTGGAAAAATCATTTGGCAGTTGTTTGCAGATAAAATCATCTAGTAAGCGAGATTCTACGGATGAAATATCTCAAGGGAGGTTCTTTGAGAAATTTAAAATCAGCAAATACACCTTCTGGTACAACAATCTGGAACTTGTGTAGAAGGGGAATTGACCATATTCAACGTCAGCTCTACATAATCCCTGGAAATGGGATGAGGATCTTATTATGGGAAGATAATATTTTAGGAAACCCTCATCTTTCCTCTCTAAACTCGTTAAATGAGATCAAATCATGGTTAATTGATAAAGGTCGCCTTCGGCTTGCTGATATCTGCTCTTGGGATAGCAATGGGAATTAGGATGGTTGGTCTCTTTGGAGATTCCAGAGCCTCTTCTTCTTCAGCAGAACTTGTTGATTTCATCTCTTTCAGGACTGGCTCCTGTCCATCACTCTTCTAAATATAAATGGGGATGGGTTCCGACGGGAAAATATTCAACTGCTCTTGGATTTTCTGCATTATAAACTTCCAAGGCTTCTTTCTTATCCCCTACTTAATGGAATTTTGTTTGGTCCTCTTTCAGCCTTCCTAAGGTAAATTTTTTCACGTGGCTTCTCATGCATAATAAGGCATTGACAAGTGAAAATTTTTCTAAACGTGGGTTTCATGTTTTGTTCAGATGATGCTTTTGTAATTCTACATCAGAAACATCAAATCATATTTTTTTTCAATTGCATTTTCACCCAGACAGTGTGGGATCTGGTTCTCCATGGTCTGAACATTGCTGATCCCTCTCATATGGCAGCCATCCCATTTTTTTTAACCTGGAATGATCGGTTTCCTGTGTTAAAGGGAAAAATGCAGAATGGAGTAATCTTTGGCAATCAATCCCAAAAGGGATCTGGTGGAAATTGTGGCTGGACAGAAACGATTGGATTTTAATAATTGTTCATCCACCCCCAGGGACGTGGCAAGCAAAGCAAAATTGATTATTTTGGAATCTATCAATAAAACAATTAATAATACCTCTCTGCCTCCAGAAATTGCAGCATGGTTGGGATCTTCTGCTATTGGGTGAAGCTCAATCATTATCAAACTGTTGCCTCCTCCTTCCTGGTGCGTGAGACTGAGTGTTGCTGCCTTTCCATCGTGGTGGAAGAGCTCCTATATTGCTACCATCCTCTTCGACGGCGCATCCAAGGGAAATCTCGAGATCGCTGGTGCTAGTGGGTTGATTTTTTCTCTGGACTGTATGAGAGAAACCTGTTTCAGCTAGGGTCTTGGAATTAGCTTGAATAATCAGGTAGAAAGTTACAAACTTCTTAAATATTTCCATATTGCAAAGGAGATGGGATACCAGTGAGTTCAAATTTTTTGGGACTCTGAGCTATTGATCAAATTGTTAAATTCTGAAGATCATTTTAACAATCCTTCCTTGAATAAAACTCTGCAGCGTATCCGTAATACTTTGAAAGACTTTGAAAGGGTTACTTATTTTCATATTTTGTGAGAGTTAAACAATCATGTAGACTCGCTAGAAAATAAAGCATTCCTGCTGCCACCAGGAAATCTCAGTATCAATGGAGATCCTAGTATATTTCAGTCGCTCCTATGAGTGTGTTTCATCAAGAAATCTTCCATTGAAAGAGAAATATTGTTAAGCTTAAAAATATTTGTAAAAATTTTTGGTCTTCTCGATCTTTACCTTCTATTATTTTTGTAAATGGTTGATTGGAAATTGCCAAATCATACCTAGTATTCCTCATAAATAAAAAATGAAAAAAACTACAAAATTACAAGGAAAAAATGTAATTTTGTTAGTAAATCACAAAATTACATTATGCAGAAAGCTTTGTCAAAATCCTTTTCGATGGAGTTGCTTTTCAGCTCCATAACTTGTTTTTTCTTTTATAGACTCATAAATCCTGAAATATCCAAATATATATATAGAATATTTCCAAAATCATTCTAAAGTGGGTCCTTTCAAACTAAGTTTGACCCAAATCCCAAAAAGAAACCCAAAAATATCCAAGTTTCATTATCTAGATCATAGCCATAATATCTGTAGTATAAATAATACATCTTTCAAAAAAAAAATTGTCCAATTCCAAATCAGTCTGGGGTGAGCTAGACTAATCTATTTATGAACGGTCTGTGGTAGCACTCAAAGAAGTTATCATTTTGATGTCCAAAATTTTCCATTTTTCGTGAGGAATGCTCACACCCTTCTTCGAGAGTTGGATTGCTTCAATGTTCCTTTCCCTGTAAAGATGTCGATAGGAGAAGGAATCAAAATCCTCCAGGTGCCTCATAACTTCAGCAAGCAAAGCATTCACATTTGTGAACTGTGTTTATCCAATTGATGACAACCATGGAATCCTCCAATATCTGTAGGTGTGTGCAGATCTTTTCAAGTGCAAAGTAGAGTAATAGATTCATAGCTAAAAGTTTGGCATAATTATTTGTCCCGCTACCAAGTCCCATTTGGACTTGAAAGAGATGAGATTATGATAAATACAGCCTAGTTGCACCTCCATCACAGAGTTGGTTTTGTTAGGCCCCGTCAAGAAAATCCCACGAGTCGTTTTTGTTTATAGTTTCCAAAGGGATAATTCATATAGTAGAGGTGCCCTTTTGTTGTGGAAAGTAAGAGAGAATGTCAATACATTGATTTGCTGAGAGCTCTGAGATAAAGGGTAGGTCCTGAAAAAATGCTTTATTCCTTGCAAGCCAAATTCCCCATGATTGTGAGAAGAGGAAGAGCTAAATTTTTTGTTATATCGGTCGTTGAGACCCAATATTTCCAAGCCTCTTCAATGAATTGTCCTCATCAACATGTTGAAAAATTCAGTATCTTTTTTAGCTCCTCCCAAATGTGAGTTGTAAACAGACATGTGATGATCAAGTGGGAGATAGTATCCTCATCTTGTTGCATAGGGCACACCATCGAGGCCCTTCAACATTTTTTCTCTTCATTCTTTCCCAGCTAGGAATCCTATTTACAAGAGTTATCTGAAATTAACTTGATCTAAAATTTCAAGATATTTTAACGATTAATTTGCATTTGAATTTGCATGTTAATTTCTCATAAAACAGGCTTAACAACAAAAAATTTAAATGCTTCAAATCAATAACAAAGCAAATAAAAACACATATGCAACCCAGAAATAGAAGACATAGCTGATAACAGAGTTCACCCCTACGTCTTTGGGCCACTTCCAATGGGAAGGTCGATCTATTAAGTCTTCAAAAGCTTACAATTGAGTGTTCTAGGAACACTTTAGAATTTGTTGATCTATTAAGTCTTCAAAAGCTTACAATTGAGTGTTCTCGTAACACTTTAGAATTATATCTATCAGAAGCATAAATAAACAACACCACTGAACTCCTTGCGAAATTATGAGAAAAACAAGTATAAACTCAAATGTATTTTCTTGAGACCTCCTCTGGCATGCAAAACAAGATGCTTTATGCCCTGCCTATATTGACTGTACTTTCCTGCCTCGAGAACTGTGCACATTAGTCCATGTACTCCCCTCAGGATATGTGCCCACGCTCTGTCTTGAAAAATGTGCAAATTTGTTATGTTGAACTCCAAAGTTTTTCACCATGTAGCTGGTAATTTCATGAGTTTTTATAAGTTTAAAATTTTGGTTTTGGGGGCGTGTGGCCCATGGAGCCTCAAACTCCACTGCAACCTCTTAACCAACTCTCGTCAATCCCTATCATGGCTCACCTTGATGAGACGTTGGTTAGGAGGTGGGGGCATGGGGCAGAGATCCCGGGGTCAAACCACGGGCATCTCCCCTTCTCGCGTTTTGGATAACTGGCATATATAATATATATCACGTTACAATGGTTCAGAGGATTGGATAACTCTCCACATTGTTAAGGTTCCAAACATTTCGTTATACATTAGCCACGATAAGGATATGGTATGGTATGATTTGGACTATGATATCATAAGGTTTGTTAAGTGGGCGCATTGTTACGGTTTGGCTCCACTTTGATATAGTTTAAAACACAAGGGAGCATCAGTGTTGGAATGGGGAAGATATAGTTTAAAACACAAGGGGGCCTCGGTGTTGGCATGGGGGTGAGGGATTATCCTTTTCCATAACCAAAACCTTATCATCTTAAATAAGATATCTGCAACACCCTTAACAAATGAATATGAGGATTGGATAAGTCTCCACATTGTTAAGGTTCCAAACATTTCGTTATACATTAGCCACGATAAGGATATGGTATGGTATGATTTGGACTATGATATCATAAGGTTTGTTAAGTGGGTGCATTGTTAAGGTTTGGCTCCACTTTGATATAGTTTAAAACACAAGGGGGCATCAGTGTTGGCATGGGGGAGATATAGTTTAAAACACAAGAGGGCCTCGGTGTTGGCATGGGGGTGAGGGATTATCCTTTTCCATAACCAAAACCTTATCATCTTAAATAAGATTTCTGCAACACCCTTAACAAATGAATATGTGGAGGCTTTGCTAGTGGGATATTGCCATACCCTTAATAAGTGAATATATGGAGGCTTTTGCTAGTGGGATATTGTGAGTGCTATAAGGAATTAGAAGTTTAAGGGTTCAAATCCCATAGATTCTAACCTTTAACCAATATTTTTATACCAACCTTTACGAATTTTTTTACCATAATCAATTTTTTTTCTAAACAATATTTTTCACCATTTTTAACTTTCATTATCAAAACTTCAAATGCTGACAACTTCTGCACATGGAGGTTGTTTCGCATGAAACGAACTTCGATGGAAAGATGATGATGAGCTATTTCATCATGTAGACTTCTATTTTCACTTTGATTGACTTTGAGATGATCCACCTGGATTACAAAGTGCATCACATGGATTCTTTTATTATATTTCTGGACATTTTGATTTCCAGATGTTTTCCACCACCAAGTTTCAATGCTTGGATTAGTAACTTCAACCAATTTTTGATAACCCAACTTTGGAGTGTACATACTATGTGATGCCAAAGACCAAATTAACTCATCTTGTGTATCTGTGAGTCTAACATGTGTAGTTTCAAGTGAATAAAGGTAACCATTCCATGCTTCCATAAAACCATCTGTGATACCTAGGTCTACATAATTTTTCCATCCCTGATGCCAAATAGAATAGGTGCCCGGGTATGCAATCTGACCCAAGTGATGAATCCCCAGAAGGTGAAGAAGTTGAATGAGATGGGGAGGGAGGATGTATTTGTTTTGAATCCCCTGCTAAGGGTTAGTTCCAAAGAAAACATGTGCACCATTTCCAATTTTCCAATCCAGGCCTTCCTCTATGAGGGGTGTTATAGCTAGTTTTTGTTTTCTATTTAAACTGCATGCTTGTTTTCAAAACATGGTTTTCTTATTGCTTTAATATTATGAGTTTGTTTTTTGAAGTATTTTGATAGCATGCTTATTTTTATTTTTGATTTTATAAGTTTTCATTTTAAATTTACTTTACTTAATTGTTTTCATACTTTTAATGGGCTTATTAGGTGTATGTATTTCTAAAAGGTTGGATAGAGATATCATAACGGTTAATCAAAGTTTGATTTCACAATATAACCCTTTGTTTTTTAAGCCTTTTGTCAAAAAATTGAAGAAAGAAGTCATTATTGAAGTGGAAGAACAAACTACTCAAGTGGAGTCTTCGACACAGAAACTTGAAGAGCTTGTACATGGACATCAAAATAAGATTGATGAAGATAATCAGTTGGAATCTCAAGTGTAGAATTTAGAAGATGTAGCAGAAATCATTGAAGATGACATAGCAAATACCTTTGATGAAGATACGAACCAGAAAGAAGGTAAATTTGTTTTAGAACAAGATAAGATTCTTACAGATGTACATGAAGAAAGAAAGGAGATCCCAATTCTTGATAAACTGAATCCTGTGACTGTCAAATAAAACTTCCACATTACAGAAAGGAGTGTGCAAAGTTTATTGAGAATTATGCTATGTTTTTTCCTGTTTTGGTCATTGTAATTGAGTGCAGATTACGAGTTGATGGAGATGAATTGTCACGTCCCCGTGCCTCCGACCGGCGAGGAGGACGCGACTACAAGCTTCATCACCCAAGCTAAGAGCCCCATGAACATATGCATGCGCAGAATTTGCTGAAACATCATGCTTAAACAAAGACTTTGAACTAAAACATGCACCTATGCATTTATCATCATACACAGCGAAAACCAACAGCATTCATACATGCATGCATTCAACATGTTCATAAGCATTCATTTACATTAACAGAAAACATGGTTGCAAAAGTAAAAATGGACAAGATCACTTATCTTATGAAGAAGTCGATCCGCAACCAGCTACGTCGCTGCAACGTTCCACCCAACCATAGGCCAGTGTGCTCCTTAATCTCTCAGCAGTGCTGCCACACCCGAGCTGGGCATGATTATCCAAGGAATAAGGGAACAAGCAGGCTTACACATAGCCAAGGATACACAAAACACAGCCAAGCCAACACTGTTGGGTTTATCAAGCCATCAAGGAGTTGGGAAAGGATAAATGCTAAGCTGGTGAGCTCATTGCAGAGCCAAGAACACCTACACCAAAACTAACCTGACTTCTAAGACACCCACACACACCCAACACAAGGAATCAGTCCCTTCTCTGCTACACAGTCCCTCAGGCCCTGCATTCCCTTCCAGTGCTATTCAGGGGTTGTGGAGAAGAAAGCGAGCCCTCTATCTCTATCTGTGTGGTTTCCAACCACCAGGTTTGTTAAGCAAAACTAAGCCCCCATCCCTGCTCCCTACACAGTCCGAAGACCAACCATTGCACGTATGCAAAAAATCAGTTGTTACAGCTTAACAGGGGGAAAACAAATCCAAACCATCTACAGCAGCCCCAAAACGTAACAGCAAACATAGCTCATGGCATGGGGAAATTAACAGTCCCGAAATGTATCAGTGAACGCAGCTCACAACATGGGGGAAACAACAACCCGTCTTTGGGCAGTGAAGTCACCGGGAAGACATACATAGACCATGCTGAGGAAGAAATCATAGTTTCTTAGCCTGTGCGTGAGTGAAAAACAACAACGTAGGACCCCCAAATCAGTCCATGAGGAAATAATACAGCCACACCATCCACAAATCCCCAGAGGAAAACTACGTGGGTAAAATCAGGAAAATCATGTGCGTGAGCGTGGGAAACTTTTACTCATGCGTGAGGATGAACAACCTACAGAGAGGACGTGAAATTGGAAGTGCGTGGGAAACAGCAGCGTCATGGGGAGAGTGGTATCCTTCATGGGTGATCGCAATAGTTTTTCCTGGGCATAGTGGAGTCAACCGTGGTGGAGTGTGCGTGTGGGTGAGGACTGACAGTCCTGCCACCCCACTCCCAAAGATAATAACTGCCTCAACCACCAGCAACCATTCTTCCATGAAAGTGGTTGGGTAGAGCAAGGAAAGAAGACACATGGGTATTTTCCCTCATTGGCCCAAGGTTTGACAATTTCCCCCACATCCTTATCCTTGTGAAAATCATGCCCGTTTCTCATTTTAGTTGTCGCGATCGTAACTGGTCGGTTCATTTAATTAATTATAGATGCATATTTACATGATGAAAAACATAATATATTCCGCTTGCCCGGATATACCATCGGTGACAAATTTAAATCCAAAACATAGCATAACCGATCAATGGTGGGGCCTTGGCCTTTAGCTCCACACCGTGATCATTTACAATATATACATCCTATACATCTAATGCAACGGGGTCAAAACCAGGGTGTTACATGAAGTTTAGAAAACAAAAAGAGGTTTTTGTTCACAAGAGAACCATTCACAAAACCCTCTCTCATTTTTGCAACATCTGTCAAGGTTTGAAATATTCAATTTAATCTTTACAGCCTATTTTTCAGGGTTTAAAAATATTTAATATTTTTCTGTTTTAGTCTTCATCTTGCGGGGCATATTCTGATTGATTGGAGACAAATTTTTAAAAAACAAGAGAGTTTTTTGTCCATCACAGAGCCATTCACAAAAATCTCTCTTAGTTTTCACACAGGTGTCACGGATAGAGAGATATGGAAGCTTCTTTGAGACCTATTTTTCAGAAATTCGTTAAATTTACCAGGAATCTGATTTTGCTATTTTTAGTCAATTAGTTGAAAGTTGGTTAATGTAACTGCTGAGTAGTTTCAAATTCGACCTAATGAAGGGAAGATAGAACTACTTCTTTGTAATTATATAAAGGGGTGGGGGAAACAGAGAAGAGGTTTGAATTTTTGTACAAGGGGAGGCTTTCAGCTACTATACAGAGCTAAGTTTCAGAAAACTATTATGCATGTTGGATTACTAATTATGTTATATATGCAATCTATAAGCCCATTTTAACTTCTATGCTGGTTTCATTTCTGATTAGTGTGATCACTCATTTTATGAATTCATTTCTTGTTTAAGGTTGTTTCTCATGGAATGCTTATGAACTGTGGATGAAACTCAGTTATGTGCGTATGCTTTTCTGGTTTATGTTACATATATTATACATCTTAGTCTTATGTTGTGCATGATTTAGTTTTTGTTTTAGCCTTATGAGTTTTACCCTCTTGTTTACAAACTGCAAAACCAAAACCCTAAAAACCTATTTATTTATTTTTATTTCATGAGATTGTGTTGGCTTGTTCTTTAGTATTCTAAGAACAATTTCTGGCACTAACATCTTTGGCGTCGTTGCTAGGGATGAAGCTGAAGCATACTTTCCCTGGGTTATTCATCATTCAACTGGTTTTGAGAGGTGAACCAAAGCCAACAAATCATTAAGACTACATTTCACCAAACAGTTCACAGTGGCTACTAAGGGAGTTGGGACAAGAGGTAGACCTAGTTCACCATTACATCTAGGTATCTCAGACCCAAAGCAAATTCTGAAAGAAGCTAGGAAAATTAGGAGATCACAGTCATCCCCAAATTTATGCAGCCCTAATTAATTTGACTTACTATCACCCTTTCCACTTTCCGAGGAGGAAAAACAAAATCTATCTTGACAAATCGATTGGCGACTCCACTAGTTCAAGATGTAGATGCCGAAGACCATGGAAACCATTATGGCTCGAAGGTTTGCACCTTTCAATTTTTCCGATGTTCCAGGTTTTCCAAATCCAGTACCTACTATGGATGTTTGGGGAGATTGTCTTCCACAGTTTAACGAAAGCAAAGAGGATAATCCTTCAGATCACCTCATCAGATTTCATCAATAGATGGTTCAGTTAAATATACAGCATGAAGATGTGCTCATGAAGATGTTCATGTATTCACTCGAGCAAGATGCACGAGAATGGTATTTTTCTCTTCCCACTGCTAGCATTTCCTCACTGAAAGAATTCCACACATGTTTTTGAAAACATTGTAAGTATATGTTCTCAGCTGAATTCTTTTTTAAAGATTGTTGTGAGCAGGCTGATTTTTATAATACAATTTCTGATTCAAAAAATCATGATGATAAGTATAATCAAGGATTCAAAACATATCATGAAGAAGTTGTAGTTTTAGAATTTGTTGAAGATGAAGAGGTAACATTTTCAAATACTATTGTCAAGGAAGAATTCCATGATCATTACGATAATCAAGTTGTTGTTTTAAGTCAGGTTGAAGATTATTCTAGTGATGAGATCAGCAGAGATAGTTTGGAATATTCTCATAATGATTTCAACAATCTTAATAATCATTTGAATGCTAATCATGTTGAAGATCAATCTATTGTTCAACAAACTATTGGAAATCATTGTTGTGTTAAAAATAAGCCTTGTAATGAACGAAAACATGAACCTTCAGCGTCATCATTTGAAATTTCTCAGAATGCTCCTCGTTATGATGAAGAGATTGGGGTTTCAGGACAAGAATTTTGTGATGAATTATATTCTAGTCCTTTTTGTTTTGATATTAAAATTGATGAAAGTTAGGTTGTTGACATTTTTAATGTTATATCAGAAGTTTCTTATATTCATGGTTATGATAAATATGTTGTTCAAACCATTATTAAGATGCTCTAATTTTTTATAAATATGATGATGAAATTGAAAAGAAAGACCCAGAAATGTGTGAGGTGTGTGATATGGCACAATCTGATCAGCAGATTCAGGAATGCATTCAGTCCATTATCCTTGAACAGTCGAAGCCAATGTATGATAGTAATCCATTTGAAGACAGTGTGGAAAAGGAGGTTCAACTTGTTGACATTATTGATGATACTGTCCAAAAAATTCTGGAGCAAATTCAGGATGATCCTGATGTCTTTTATTTCCAATGCCTGCTTGATATTCATGGAACAAAATATTCTTATGGACAGCCTATCTTTTTCATAGAACATGAAGAGGTAACTTTTGGAAATTTTTATGATCCAGTGGCAGATTATTTAGAGTCAACACTAAATTATAAATCCGTTATCTTAGAGACATCATTTGATGAAAGTGAGTACAAGTTGCTAGATATTTACTCTTCATGGTTTCCAATATTTCTGATTATACATATATTCATAGTTGGAAACAAGTTTTGGTGGGTTGATAAAAATTTTGCCTGGTTACATTGGAAATGGGATTACAATTTGGTTCAGTAAATGGAAGGTTCCTCAAGTACTTTTACAGTATTTGAAGAAAAGAGATTTGAATTTCATTGTATATACTGGTGTGTGAAGGATTGAATAAAGACTCCATAGCCCAATGGATGTTTTGCAGAGTAGTAGATAGGTTCAGTTAAATGACAGAAGGCACTAGTCTACAAGTTCTTGAAGCCTCACAAGGAGGACTTCATCCCGCAGCAGGAGACAAATGTTATAGCTAGTTTTTGTTTTCTATTTTTAGACCGTATGCTTGTTTTCAAAACATGGTTTTCTTATTGCTTTAAGATTCTGAGTTTGGTTTTTGAAGTATTTTGATACCATGCTTATTTTTGTTTTTGATTTTATAAGTTTTCATTTTAAATTTACTTTACTTAGTTGTTTTCATACTTTTAATGGGCTTATTAGGTGTATGTATTTCTAAAAGTTTGGATAGAGATATCATAAGGGTTAATCAAAGTTTGATTTCACAATATAACCCTTTGTTTTTTAAGCCTTTTGTCAAAAAATTGAAGAAAGAAGTCATTATTGAAGTGGAAGAACAAACTACTCAAGTGGAGTCTTCGACACAGAAACTTGAAGAGCTTGTAGGTGGACAACAAAAGAATATTGATGAAGATAATCATTTGGAATCTCAAGTGTAGAATTTAGAAGATGTAGCAGAAATCATTGTAGATGACACAACAAATACCTTTGATGAAGATACGAACTAGAAAGAAGGTAAATGTGTTTTAGAACAAGAGAAGATTCTTA
This sequence comes from Pseudotsuga menziesii, assembly GCA_001517045.1. NCBI lineage: Eukaryota > Viridiplantae > Streptophyta > Pinopsida > Pinales > Pinaceae > Pseudotsuga > Pseudotsuga menziesii. The sequence continues at coordinate 73,091 of LPNX011164141.1, read as the reverse complement.
CACATGTACATGAAGAAAGAAAGGAGATCCCGGTGCTTGATAAATTGAATCATGTGACTGTCAAATAAAACTTCCACATTACAAAAAGGAGTGTGCAAAGTTTATTGAGAATTATGCTATGTTTTTTCTTGTTTTGGTCATTGCAATTGAGCGTAGATTACGAGCTGATGGAAATGAATTTTAGAAGAAAAAAAAATATGTTTTTGTTCACAAGAGAACCATTCACAAAAACCTCTCTATTTTTTCCAACAGTTTTCAATGTTTGAAAGATTCAATTTAATCTTTACAGCCTATTTTTCAGGGTTTAAAAATATTTAATATTTTCCTGTTTTAGTCTTCATCTTACGGGGCATATTCTGATTGACTGGAGATGAATTTTTAAAAACCAAGAGAGGTTTTTGTCCATCACGGAACCATTCATAAAAACCTCTCTCATTTTTCACACAAGTGTCACATATCGAGAGATATGGAAGCTTATTTGAGACCTATTTTTTCATAAATTCGTCAAATTTACCAGGAATCCAATTTTGCTATTTTTAGTCAATTAGTTGAAAGTTGGTTAATGTAACTGCTAAGTAGTTTCAAATTAGACCTAATGAAGGGAAGATAGGACTAATTATTTGTAATTATATAAAGGGGTGGGGAAAACAGAGAAGAGGTTCAAATTTTTGTATAAGGGGAGGCTTTCAGCTACTATACAGAGCTAAGTTTCAGAAAACTCTTATGCATGTTGGATTACTGATTATGTTATATATGCAATCTATAAGCCCATTTTATCTTCTATGCTAGTTTCATTTCTAATTAGTGTGATCACTCATTTTATGAATTCATTTCTTGTTTAAGGTTGTTTCTCATGGAATGCTTATGAACTATGGATGAAACTCAGTTATGTGCTTATGCTTTTATGGTTTATGTTACATACATTATACATCTCAGTCTTATGTTGTGCATGATTTAGTTTTTTTTTTATCCTTATGATTTTTACCCTCTTGTTTACAAACTGCAAAACCAAAACCCTAAAAACCTGTTTTATTTATTTTTATTTCATGAGATTGTGTTGGCTTGTTCTTTAGTAGTCTGAGAACAATTTCTGGCACTAACAAGGGGCAGGGATGACAAGACTGCTTTCCATATAATGAAGATCTCCTGCATGTTCCTTGAAGGACCCCTTATCCACTCCAGAATTGAATCTGGGGCAATATATTTATTCTATACCACTTCTATCCAAAGTTTGTGTGTGGTAAGAAGTCTCCATCCTGATTTTTCCACAAGTGCTTTTGCAAAAAGGTGTATGTTTTTTTAGACCCCATCCTCCCCGCGATTTCAGTTGTGCTAATATTTCCCAGTTTACTCTTTGTTTAACTAAGTGGTCATTTTTCCTGGACCATAGGAACTTGAAACAAAGTTTCCTTACTTTGTCTAATATGCCTTTCGGTATCCATGCAAGAGACATTTAATAAACAAGGATGGCTTCCAGGGCTAATTTTACTAGAACTAACCAGCCCACTCTAGACAGCCACCTATGACACCAGATGTTCATCCTTTTTTCCAGCTTTGCTAGAAGCCTATGCTAATCCTCCATTTTGTAGGAATTTGGTTTTAGCAAGAATCCCAAGTATTTAAGACCATCATCAATAAGTTTTAAACCAGAGGGGAGGGTAGTGTACCTTTGTGTTTCATCCTCCTCCATATTGATGGTGGTAAGAGTAGGTGTGTGGGTGTTGACCACCATTCCTTTATCCTTTCCAAAAAAATTTGGAATATCTGCTAGCTTTTCAGCATCCTGCACAGTGCCATTATAAAATATGAGTATATCATCCACAAACAATCAGTGAGTGATGTTGAGAGTATTTGTAAAATCAATTCCCAAGAAGGATCCTTGTCTTTTTGTATCTAGTAAATCTCTACTGAGCCCCTCAGCTACCAATAAGAATAGGATAGGGGAAAGTGGGAAACCTTGATACATTCCTCTCTTAGCCACAAAATATGGGGATCCAGACCCATTGATTAATACCGCAAAAGAGGTTGTAGTGATGCAACTCATTACCCACTTAATGAAAGGGTAGTCAAAACCTAGGTGTGTTATAAGCAATCTGAGGTACATCCAACTTACTCTCTCAAAATCCTTTGAGAGGTCTATTTTTAAAACTGCACCCCTTAGCTTTTTGGTTTTTATGGAGTGGAGTCCTTCCTGAGCAACTCCAATGGCCTCATGTATTTGTCTTCTTTCCAAGAAACCTAATTGCTCATGAGAGATCATTTTTGACAATACCTTTCTCAGTCTCCTAGCAATGATCTTTGTGACCACGTTGTAGGTGATGTTGTAGAGAGAAATCCATCTGTAATCTTCCAAAGTGCAGGGGTGATCCAATTTCAGAATGAGGGCAGTACAAGTTGAGTTGAGGGGAAGGTGCATGTGACCCCTGGTCCTTGATTCCTCTGCCAAATGAAGCATATTAGGGTCAATAGTGTCATAGAGTACCAAGAAGAATTCTATAGTAAAGTAGATTATGTTGAGTGACGAGTAATATTGTAGTTATTGCTGTCACACGATTTGACAATCTAAAGTTTACAAGGAATAAACAATCACCAGACTAGTGTAAACTTGGGAATATTCCCCAAAGTGTCACATAGGTAGGGTCCCCTCTCTTTAGGTTTTGAAAATGTGACTGATATCAAACCCAAACTAACCACAGGAGGTGTCCCTAGTCAAACTTTCCCAGATAATTTATGTTGGCAATGGTTTGGGGTAAGTTGCGTAGCATCGCAGATGCTTTTCAAGCTCAGAAGACACCATGCAAGATGAAGATAGCGCGATAGGTGGAAGATAGACTAATTTTGATTATTTTAAGTCACTTTTATTTTTTGACCAATTTTTGTGGATAATGATCAATAGTCAGTTAAATCAATTAGGAGTTAGTTAGAAGTGGATCATCAATGTAAAGGTGCAAGCTGATATATAGAAAGAACAATTGTGAATGAAGAATCATTGATACATAGAGAGAGAGAGAGAGAACAAGTTGTTATCTGTCTGAGATGAATTGTCTTCTGTTTTGATATGTGGTTGATTGCGCAGAATTAATATTATAAGACAGATGTCGATCTGAATCGTTGTTATCTTCTTTTGTATTTTTCTATCTTTATGTTCCTGCAAACCTGATGATAAATGCTAAGTGAATCTGATATATCGACCTATGATGCATTGTTTTACCTTTTATGAATGCTATTGTATTTTCCAGTCTAGATCAGTTATAGTTATGAATGAATGATGTGCAAGAATGAATGGTTATGTTAGAGAATTTGATCTAATTTGGTTTTTTATTCGATGAACCGTCGATGCCCTAACCCTCTTCTTTACAGTGGAAACTTGGTTTCGTTAGCCCTCCCTCGAAGATCTTTGGTGAGACCTCATCCACTCTACGGGTGTTTTCGAACAAGGTAAAACATGTCTGGGTTGATGCTTAGGGAGATCGCGGTGAGTTGAGTGCCGACAGAGTGGGACCCCTGTCGACTGGGTTTTTTTGGTTGAGGATTGAGACAAAAAATGGTTCCATTGTCGGGACCTTGCTTTGACTAAAAGGAGGGGATGTGGCATCCGACGCGACCAGAAATCCAAGATTGGTTTAACCAGAAGCTGCGAGAATTTTCTGAAGTAGAAAATCAAGACCTTGGATTGATGACAGACAAGTGGTTGGTGAATTACATACACGACGGTTCTCACGAGTATTCTTCTGTGAGTTTCCCATTATACTGTACGAGTGGTTGGCGCGGTTTACAAATAAGAAGATAAATTTCCAAGGAGGGGAACCAACATCCTAGACCCATGAATTGATCTAGGAACTGCAAGAGACTAACAATAGAGCATCGCAAGTTGTTGAGGCTTGGTTGTATAATATTGTTGGAATATATTAAACCCACTCATAATTTAGGATAAAATAAGTAAGCATTATTTGATTAATTATTCACCCATTAGCTTAATTAGTTGGCATCCACTTGCACCTTAAAGTCAATACATGCCATCTATATCCTAGGAATGATTTATTTTTAATTCTGGGTTGATATTAACCACCTTTTACCATCCAGAATTAGTATACAACACTTTACAGCAGATTCTGTTTTTTTTTGCTTTTTCTGTGGATAAGGTGAAGCTAGTCAAACTAGGAAACTGGGTGATTTTGTTGCCAACCCATCCTTCATGAATTTTCCTCCATTTTCTAGGATTAGCATGTTTTTTCAATCTCCTTGACAAGTCACTCATTATTTTTCCAATTCATGAGGTCCTTGATATATTTGGGAAGTGCTTTAGCCACCTATGGGGGTTTGCTATATTTTGGTAAGTCAGTTGTTTGGAGCTATATGAGTTATATCCATACAACTCAATTTCCATATGAGGGATGTACTATTTATGTACACTATTATTCATCATTATTAAATGGAAGGATACACACAAATATTCATCTCTTCATTCATGTGATTCAATCTCTTTTCTTCTCTCTATTTTTCCTGTGTATGCTTGTGAGAATTCTTAGTAGCAAGATCTATCTCCTGTGATTCTTATTAGCATCATTTCTGATAGCATTGATCTATTATTTCTGCATGGTATCAGAGCTACAGGAATCACAACCTTTCCATCTTCTACATGGTTATCAAAGCAGCAAGGTTGATCAAGTTCTACAGAGTGGAGGAGCGCATCTAGTCTCCTATCCCTGTCTGAAGAAAAGCTTGTCTAGCTTACAAGATTTTCTCCTAGATTTGTTTTGTAGGTTGCAGAGAGTATCTCCTAGAGCATATCAACAAATTCTATATGGATTCAAAATTTCCTCTACTATCTCCTTTCAACTATACTGATTGGAATCCAAAGATGAGCGCATACTTGAAGAGGCAATGTCTCTTTGATGTCTCCATTGGTGGATTGAGTGAACCTGAGTATTATAAAGAGAATATTGATTGGATAAATAATAGTGATAGAGATTATGGAATTATGTGTTTTGGAATGTCTCCAAATATATATCATCTTGAATATTTTGTTGAGTATCCATTTGAGCTTTGGAAAAATTTGGACAAAGCTTTTGGTTTGCAGGAAATAGAAGATGAAGCATGGAGTGAACCCAACATATCCTCTTATTCTGTCTCTCAAGATTTCTTGGCCTCTACATTCTCTAATGAAGTTGATAATGATGAAGAATTTTCTCATACAGTTCATGTTTCTTCTACTCTCCTTTATTCAAATGCTTCCTCCTTCAATGAAGAAGCAAATATTGAAGAGCCATCTTTTTCTGTGTCTCTTGAAGGTGGTTTTTCTTCTTGTGATACTATTGATGAAAAAGAAGTAACATATGGAGCTTATATTGATATTAATGATGATCATATCACCCATTCATTGTTCTCTAAATCTCATATCTTAGATTCTGAGATCTATGTTCCAGATCCATCACACTTTGTGCATACCTCTCTCATTGATGGTGCGCAACCCAGTGATTTCCAGGATGTTTGCTTAGCCAAATCAAGCCTTATTTGTGGCATACCACTTACATTAATTGATCTCATGTGCTTTAGCATATCCTAATTTTTTCTTGGCATCAATACTCAGAACCTCCTTGAAGATTGTGAACATCTCTTTCTTTCCTCCTTTCATACAGAGGATTCATTACCAGTGTATTCCCATGAGTCTACTGATATGCTTATATGTGATCCTTTGGATTATGATTTAGAAGCATATTTGAAGGCTGATATGCATGTCATGACACATATAATACCACCATCCATACCATCTACCATACCTTTAAATAATACTAAGACTATACAAATCCCAAGTTCACTAGTTGATTCCTCATTGGTCTCTTATGCAGTGATATTTATCTTACATGGTTTGAAGTCTTTCCTATATTTCAGTGGCTGGTTATCCATGTCCTTAGTCATATTTGGAATGATATTAAACATGTTTGGATCTGTTCTAAACACTTACGGTTCATATCTTATGCCCATCCATCATTCAGATTTTTACACCTATCAGTTTTCCCCAGTTGCTCATAGTTTTCCTAGTCTAGCCCTATATCCTCATGGAGCCACTGAAGCCTTTGTCTTTGTTGTTCCATATGCTAATATTTATGATATATCAGATTTTTATCAGCCTCATATCAAATCTACATAGGTGCTACATCGTATTGGAAGATTGACATGTGATTCACATCACAATTTTGCAGCTATTCAGGGAATTGGGTGTGAAATAAATTGTCTTAATTTTTGTACTCTTTGGGAAGGAGTATGCATAGATCTCTTTTCCATTTCAGATTATGTTTGCAGATCAGATTTTGAGAGTAGCAAGAAGCATTCAGATAATCCTCCTACTTCATAAGATGATGAGATATAAGGAGTCTCTCCTCTTCCTTCTTGCAGGTTCTACACTCCAGCGCATGATCATGGAGTTCATGATTTCTTCAACAATTATTCCATCCAAAAGCAGTTCACTCAGCTCATTCAAGTGAATATAAGGATATGTTGAAGACATATTATTTCAAAATTTGGTGCCTTGGCCTTTCTTGAGGGAGGATTTTCCCCATGTGGTTTTTCCTCTTTCCTCACTTTTCTGGACATAATAATTGTTAAAGGGTGACCATAGCCTTGTTGTTGGGCCCTATATGAATCTATATTTTTTGTCATACCTTCATAAAGTTAGACTTATAGGGGGGTGTTGGAATATATTAAACCTACTCATAACTTAGGATAAAATAATAATCATTATTTGATTAATTATTCACCCACTGGCTTAATTAGTTGGCATCCACTTGCACCTTAAAGTCAATACATGCCATCTATATCCTAGGAATTATTTATTTCTAACTCTAGGTTGATCTTGACCACCTTTTACCATCCAGAATTAGTATACAACACTTTACAAGAGATTCTGTTTTTTCTGCTTTTCTGTGGATAAGGTAAAGCTAGTCAAACTAGGAAACTGGGTGCTTTTGTTGCCAACCCATCCTTCATGAATTTTCCTCCATTTTCTAGGATTAGCATGTTTTTCCCATATCCTTGACAAGTCACTCATGCTTTTTCCAGTTCGTGAGGTCCTTGATAGATTTGGGAAGTGCTTTAGCCACCTATGGGGGTTTGCTATATTTTGGTAAGTCAGTGTTTTTTAGCTTTATGAGTTGTATCCATACAACTCGATTTTCCTATGAGGGATGTACTATTTATGTACACTATTATTCATCATTATTCAATGGAAGGATACACACCAATATTCATCTCTTCATTCATTTAATTCAGTCTCTTTTCTTCTCTCTATTTTTCCTGTGTATACTTGTGAGAATTCTTAGTAGCAAGATCTATTTCATGTGATTCTTATTAGCATCATTGCTGATAGCATTGATCTATTATTTCTACAAGTATCCTAGAAGGATACATCATGGAGTTTGCAGTCGACACTACCAAGTCGTACAGCGAAGCCGAAAGGGAATTTTTCAACAAGCCCATAAGGAGGTTCTTAGTATCTCTACAACTGTCAATTAAAATGATTGTCTATGAAAAGGGTATATTGAAGATGCACCTAGAGTATATAACTTGTGTGTGCAGAGGCAATGGATACCGGGACTAAAGGGGGGAGACGAATGGGAAGGTAAGGGGTAGATGGGTGTAAGTTTTGATCAGACTGTGATGGAAGCTGAGCAAGAAAGTGGTTGTACAAAGGGAGGATCAAGGTTTCAACAAGAGAAGAGGCAGAGGACAGGGGAAGGTCCTGTTGCGATCAAAATTCAAAATCGAGAAAGACAACCACACGAGACGAAGCGACCTATAATACCCCGTGTGTTAACCCCCAGACATATGTAATTTGTAATTGTTTATTATTGTGGCACAAGGTGCCAAAAAAAGGGTCTTTAAGGACCTAGAGACATTATTATTTTGTAAATAATTAATTAATGAAAACAACCGGCACATCGAGGACCACTAAAAGAGTATGGGAGACCTAGATCCACAATGTGAAGGGGGATGGGGACATTCCTAGCACTTTAGAACTTGTTTGGTTGATCTTGGTCCATATTTATGCCCTAGTGGCTTATTTAATTGATGATCACCCAAACACTATACAAATGACCCAACTTTTGATCAATTTATCCTATGTTGGTATTATTGAGCCTAATTCATGATTTAGTGGGCCTCCTTAGTGTTTGGGTGGGTACCACTTGTTGATTGAGCCCCTTTGGTGGTTTTGTAACTCCTTGTGTAAATATTTGTGCAACTCTCGTGTAAATCCTTTTGTAATCCCCCTTTTCTATTTTGGGAAGATGCCTTGGCTTGTGTGACACCTCACCTCACTAATTTTGAGTTGGGTGGAGTGGCTTGGAGTCATTCTCCTTGAAATTCTGAATTGTTTGGGTTGGATTAGAGTTAACCTCTTGTGGTTGATTTACCCCCCCCATTGGATTGACTCAAGTTGGTGTTGGTTGTGGAGCCTAATCTTCCAGATCCAGAGATATTATTCAGTTGTGTTTGTACCCCAGGTGTACTGTACACTCATTCCCCCTGCCTTGGGGTTGCCCCTGAAAAAGGGGGTTTAGGGGCGGAGCCCGCGAGAAATTTTTTTGGGATGTGTGTTGGCCAACAGTTTTGCGGACCCATGGTATTGGGTTAACTGTAGTATTTTCCCATGGTATTTCCCCTATAAAAAAAAACATTGTAACACGACTTTGTATGGTATTATTTTGTATTGTGAACAATCTCTGTGATTGTGTGGGAGAGACTGTGAGAGCGCGAAGAGGAAGTGCAGCGGTTTTGCTGCAGGTTGTATCCCTTCATCTTTTTGGATTGTAATAATAGGACTGGCAATTTCTTTGTGGACATAGCCCATTGTTTGGGTGAACCGCGTTATATCTGTGTCTCTCTATAATGTTTTAATGTATTTTGCATCTTGTTTAATGATTTAACTGTATATGTTTTATTGCTCTATGGTCCTTTTTTCTAACAACTGGTATCAGAGCCAAAAGGTCTATTTGGTTGGTAAACTCGTAGGAAAGAATGGTTCCTAGTTCGAGTGGGAGCAATGGCGGAAGAAGGAAAGTTCAGGGTCGAGAAATTTAACAGCCAAAACTATCAGTTATGGAAGATGCAAATGGAGGACTATCTTTACCAAAAGGATCTGTACCTGCCATTGGGAGGAAAAGAAAAATAGTTGGAGGCTATGAAGGATGAAGAATGGGAGGTTCTTGATAGAAAGGCATTGGGAATAATACGCCTATGCTTGGCTTTGTCAATGGCCTTCAATATTTCGAAAGAAAAAACAACAGATAGTGTGATGAGCGCATTGAGTAAGCTCTACGAAAAACCCTGGGCTTCTAACAAGGTATTTTTAATGAAGCATTTATTTAATATGAAGATGTCGGAAGGTGGATATATTGCTGACCATTTAAATGAGTTTAATACACTTACCAGTCAGTTAATTTCTGTAAAAGTGAACTTTGATGATGAGGTTAGGGCTCTTCTAATCTTGTGCTCATTGCTAGAAAGCTGGAATATCTTGGTCATGGCTGTAAGTAACTTTGTGCCTAGTTCAAACACTCTTAAGTTTGATGATGTTGTTGGTGTTATTCTTAGCGAGGAAATGCAAAGAAAAAATACAGGTGAGACATCAGGTAATGCGTTGACCATGGAGAGTAGAGGGAGACAAAACGAGAGAGGAAGGAGCCCAAGAAATCGTAGCAAGTCTAAAAAGGGAAGATCCAAGTCTAGATTCAAAAAAATAGATTGTTGGAACTGCGGTAAGAAAGGAAATCTGAAAAAATTATTCCCAGCACCAAAGAAGAAAGGTGAGAGGCAGCAAGAGACTACTCAGGAAGAGAATGTAGCAGGTGATGTGTTACAAGATGCTTTGATTCTTGCATTAGATAATACTAGTGATTACTGGGTAGTAGATTCAGGGGCTTCATGTCATACTACACCCCATAGGAAATTCTTTCATGACTATGTTCAAGGTGATTTTGGACATGTTTTATTGGGGGATGATGAACCATGTAAAATTGTTAGAAAGGGTAAGGTACGGATTAAATTAAATAATGGAAGTGAATGGCTGCTAAAGGATGTAAGGCACATTCCTGCTATGAAAAGAAATCTGATCTCAATAGGGAAGTTGGGAGATAGCGGTTGTTTGTCTACGTTTGGAGAAACATGGTGGAAGATCACTAAAGGATCACTGGTAATAGCAAAAGGAGATAGGGTAGGTACATTATATTTATGTCCTCATAATACTAATTATTCTATCTCTGTAGCTTCCATAGAAACAGGTGAGGCATTGTGGCATCATAGGCTTGGCCACATGAGTGAGAAGGGGATGCAGATTCTCCACTCAAGGAAACTGCTTCCAGATCTGAAGCATGTAAGTTTGGAATTCTGTGAGAACTGTGTTTATGGAAAACATAAGAGAGTTAGATTTCTCAGGGTTGGGAAACAAAATAAGAGTGAAAAGTTAGAGCTTGTCCATACAGATGTATGGGGACCAGATCAGGTACAATCTCTTGGTGGCTCTCGTTATTATGTTACTTTTATTTATGATGCAACTAGAAAAATTTGGGTTTATTGCATTAGACAAAAATCTGATGTGTTTGATACTTTTAAGAAGTGGAAATCTCTCACTGAGAATGAGACAAGAAAAAGGTTGAAATGTCTTAGATATGATAATGGAGGCAAGTACTACAGTAAGGAGTTTGGTAGTTATTGTTCACACAATGGGATTCACAGAGAGAATACAGTCCCTGGAACACCACAAGAAAATGGTGTGTCAGAAAGGATGAACAGAATGATCATGGAGCGTGCAAGGTGTATGAGATTGCATGTAGGTTTTCCCTTACAGTTTTGGGCTGATGTTGTAAACACTGTTGTTTATTTAATAAATAGAGGACCTTCAAGAGATTTGCATGGTGGCATTCCAGAGGAGGCATGGACATGTAAACAGGTAAAATACTCATTTATGAGAACTTTTGCTTGTGAAGCATGTGTCCATATTGATAAACATGATAGAACAAATCTTGAGGCTAAATCCAAGAAATGTACCTTTATTGGATACAGGGTTGGTGATTTTGGTTATCCCTTATGGGATCTTAAAAATCAAAAAATCATTAAGAGTAGAGATGTAGTATTCAATGAAAAGGTCATGTACAAAGATCAGTTGCAGGGAAAGAAAGAAGAAAAGGAAAACACAGAGTACACCGTGCTTGATAAAATCAAAGAAAATTAAGTTCCAAAGGCACCAGAAAATCAAGAGCAGCGGCAGGTACCTTAAACTCCTGCAACTGTAAGAAAGTCTACCAAGTTAAGTAGACCCCCTGAATGATTCTCTCCTTCACTGTATTATTTATTGATGACTGATTCTAGTGAACCAGAATGTTATGAAGAAGCAATGTAGGTAGAAGCTAGAAAGAAGTGGGAGCAAGGCATGGATGAGGAGATGCACTCATTGGTAAGAAACCAGAATTGGGATTTGGTTAAGTTGCTTGTAGAAAAAGGGCATTGTAGAATAAACGGGTTTATAGGTTGAAGGAAGAATATGGAGGCAAGAAGTGGTACAAGACTAGACTTGTTGTAAAGGGGTTTGCACAAAAGAAAGGTATAGAGTTTGATGAAATTTTTTCTCCTGTTGTTAAAATGACTCAATTAGAACTATTTTAAGTCTAGTGGCGGTAGAAGATTTGCATCATGAATAGTTAGATGTAAAAACAGCCTTTCTCCGTGGGTATTTGGAGGAAAAGATTTATATGCATCATCCACAAGGGTATGAGGTCAAAGGGAAGGAGAATTTGGTTTGCAGGTTGAAGAAGAGCTTGTATGGCCTGAAGCAAGCTCCAAGGTAGTGGTATTTGAAATTCGATAAGTTTATGACAGAACAAGGTTATGATAGATGTCATTCTGACCATTGTGTCTATTTCAAGAGGCTAGATAACGGAAGATAATCTTATTGTATGTGGATGACCTACTTGTTGCAGGATCTAACATGCTGGATATAAATGTGCTCAAAAGAAAACTAGCTAAATCATTTGCAATGAAGGATTTGGGTGCTGCAAAGCAAATCCTTGGTATGAGAATAACAAGAGACAGGAAAAATCGCATATTGAAATTGTCTCAAGGTGAGTACATAGAAAAGGTGTTGTAGAGGTTTAGAATGCAGAATGCAAAACCAGTCAGTACACCTTTGGCTAGCCATTTCAAACTAAGCAAGGATATGTGTCCAGAGACATAGGAAGAGATAGATTACATGTCTAAGATTCCCTATTCATCAGTTGTTGGAAGCTTGATGTATGCCATGGTGTGCATAAGACCAGATATTGCACATCCAGTGGGAGTTGTGAGCAGGTATATGAATAATCCAGGTAAAGAGCATTGGAAAGCAGTACAGTGGATTTTCAGGTATTTGAGAGGTACCACTTCTCATGCATTATGTTTTGGAGGTTCAGACACTGTTCTACATGTATATGTTGATGTAGATATGGCTGGTGATAAAGATAGCAGGAGGAGCACCATAGGGTATGTGTTTACTGTGGGTGGAATAGTAGTAAGTTGGATTTCAAAACTGCAACAGGTTGCTACACTTTCAACAACGAAAGCAGAGTATGTTGCTACTACAGAGGCTAGTAAGGAGATGATTTGGTTGCAGAGGTTCATGGAAGAATTGGGTAAGAAGCAGGAGAATAGTAGCATGTACAGTGACAGCCAGAGTGCCATTCATATTGCAAAGAGCTCAGCCTTTCATTCGAGTACTAAACATATACAACTCAAGTACCACTTCATAAGATCTGTTCTAGATGAAGAACTGATAAAACTGGAAAAGATACATACTAGCCAGAATCCTACAGACATGTTGACAAAAGGAGTAACTGGAAAGAAACTGAGTTCCTACTCGATTTCTATTGGCCTTCAAGCATGAAGGTGAAAATAAAAAAATTTCCAAGTCCAAGGTCCAAAGCATAGTCCAGCAAGTGCAGTAGCGGTGGAGTTGTTGTGATCAGTGTCCAAGTGGGAGATTGTTGGTTGTGGAGCATAATATTCCAGATCCAGAGATATTATTCAATTATGTTTGTACCCCAGGTGTACTGTACACTCATGCCCCCTGCCTTGGTGTTTGGGGCAGCGCCCCAAAAAAGGGGGTTCAAGGGTGGAGCCCCTGAGAAATGTTTTTGGGATGTGTGTTTTCCAACAGTTTTGTGGACCCATGGTATTGGGTTAACCGTAGTATTTTCCCATGGTATTTCCCCTATAAAACAAAGCATTGTAAAACGACTGTGTATGGTATTATTTTGTATTGTAAACAATCTATGTGATTGTGTGGGAGAAACTGTGAGAGAGTGAAGAGGAAGTGCAGCAGTTTTGCTGCAGGTTGTATCCCTTCATATTTCTAGATTGTAATAAAAGGACTGGCAATTTCTTTGTGGACGTAGCCCATCGTTTAGGTGAACTACATTATATCTGTGTCTCTTTGTAATGTTTTAATATGTTTTGCATTGTGTTTAATGATTTGACTGTATATGTGTTATTGCTCTGCAGTCCTGTTTTCTAACAATTGGCTTACCATGGTTTTATTTTGACCCATTGAGTTAGAATTACCATTTTTATCTATAAATACATGTTTGATATCCTTGGTTGGGGGGTTGTTTTTCATGGTTCTTTTGGATGGTTATTGATTATGGTTGTTCGTACATTTGATTTTCCTTGGTTTCCGCTACTTGGCTTTGTCCTTAACCTGCACATAAATCCTGATGGTGAATGGCAATATCTTGATGGCCTATGGGGTCTAGATTACCATTGCACCTGGTAGTGGGGTGGAAGAGGAAGTATGTGGTGAGGAATAGAGTTTTGGATTCTCAAGATGATACTTGAGTTATTCTTCAGTGCACCTCTATTGTGGATATGTGGCCTCATCTTGGGAGTGGCCTGTCAAAGTGAGATCTGGCTTGGCAGTGCCAAAGGCTAGGTGGAATGTGGTCCAGATGATGCCAGTCGAGCATTGGTAAGATAAGTTATTTATCTCATGTTTATTTAATTTACTTGGATCTGATATGATTTATTTATGGATGCACATGAAATGTTTGATGAAATGTATGAGTTATTTGTGGAATAATTTTCTCATAGAATTCAATCTATTTATGCAAGTAAATTTTATGAAGGAATTGGAAACTAGTTTTTGGGATTTTGTGCACAAATTGTTGAGAAAATAATTATTTGGTACCTATGCTACAGAACTGATATTTATTCCCCTTTTTCATTATATACTGTATATTTTTATGGTTCCGTATCTTCGGAATGGTTTAAGACACCTTTCATGCTTCTACCTTTTATTCGAAAACTAGTTCTTCGATTGGACTGTTTGGCATAGTTTGGAGAATTATCACATGAAGTGTTTGTAAAACTGAATGAGTGTTACTTGTATGTTTATATCTGATAAATAATATTGAAATGTGTGTGAGAATGTGAGGATAAATCTTCTTGGCAGTGTTGGGGAAATATCTACCAAAATTCTAGATCAATTTCCAATTTCTAGCTCCTTCAATGGAATTGTTTTGAGTAGATTTGTGACCTTGCATATGAAGTGTTTGACAAAATGTTAGAATGAGATATACCCCTTTTATGACTTATAAAAAATGTTATTTAGAGTTTTAATTGCATTTGAATTATTCTATGATCTGTGCATTTAAATATTCTAGTGATTCCTAGAATTACTAGTCGATTCAAATGAGTAGAATTAACTTATTTTGTGGATTGTTTAATGGAATGTATATGGGTGGAAAGATACAGCCATATTACTATAAGTGATCCCTGATATGCTTTCCATGAGATACAATAGTCATATATCTCTCTTTATTTGGAATTTGGAGAGTTCAATTGAAAACTATGTACATTGCAGTGAAATTGGCAAATAGTTTTTGGATTCGAATCTTTGTTTTTGGTAAAATATGAATGTACAGCCATATGATTTGTTTATTAGTTATTTAATTGTGTTGTAGAATGCTATTTTCCAGATCTGTACCTTCACCTCTATGTGCCTCGAAACTTGGTACGATTGATTTGATTGAATTCTTGGCGGTGTTTATTAACTAGTCGTATTGATTGAACTTGAAATATCCTTCGTTTATGCACTTGGATCTAATCTGCAAAGGTAATTTATTTTGCTGTACATGCATTTTTAAATATGTGTATAATGGCTATATGTTCACTTTTTGGTTCATTGGCATGGTTGTGTGTCAAATTCGTGCAAGACTAGTTGTTAGTATTGAACAACTAGTTAACTAGTTCTCGTGGAATCATTTTCATAATTACTATGTTTAAGTAATTGGAAAATGGTAATTAGCCTTAATTTACATGTTATTAGGTGTTAATTAGCCATTGGACTTGATAAGCAGTGGTTAAGTGATAAAAAAAATGAAATTATAATAAGTACTGTCAATTATGCGCTAATTGTCGTTAAGTATCGTAATTGGAACACTAATTACTAATTAATCATGATTAAGAGTAAATGGCATTTAGATGTGGAATTTATGTTTGAATTGGATTGGAATTGATATGTGATTTTTCTAGAAGGTGTTAGTAATCCTTTCCAGCCCTTGGATGAGACATTTGAATAATTATTGAATTTATTTTAATTTATTTGTAATTAAAAATGACTTTGTCATGAAACAAATATTGAAAAATGAATTTTAATATTTGTTTAACTAATCCATTGTAATAAAATTATCTAATTAGCATTAGAGAGCTAATGATATGTCCCTCGGTCCCATTTATATCCCCGGGGGACATTACATGACCCTACAGTGATGAAGATGGCGACCAGACCCAGACTACGCCTAGGACAACGGTAAGATCAAACCCTAGCAACAACGTGCCCACGCCTCTGCGCACCAATTCAAACTCAAGGAGAAACGCGAATTCTATGTCAGCTTCCCCAACATGTCAACAGCATTCTAGTAGTAGATCAGCGTCTGTAGGAAGAAGGTCGAGGATGGTAGGAGATGACACTTACCTTTGTTCCATGGGAACGGTTCGAATGATCCCGAGTAGTATCGATTCCTCTGTGAAGCAATATGGACTGTTAGACAAGCCACGAATGACGATGTCAAGAAGGGCCAACTAGTGACTACTCTACAGGGTCGTACGCTATATTGGTACATGAAATTTATACAGGTTCCTACGGGGACCCCTGCAAAAACTTTGGATGAGGTTCGGAGGGGACTGATCGAAGAATTCATGAAGCTTTAATCAGAGGAGCAATACATCACTGAGTTCAAATAAATCAAGAAATTTCCAAATGAAACTGTGTGGGACTTTAACCAAAGGTTTAAAACATTGACGACGCGAGTCAACTTTGATATGAGCGACGTTCAACATAAAGAGTGGTTTATCACAACCTTGGTACCTCATATCCGGCAACCACTGATGCAGCAGAAGATTGCAACATAGAGTGAGGCTATGAATATTGCGATGAAGTTGGAAGATTCACCGGTTGGAGAGAGTGTAGTTGGCATGAATCAAATCCAGGAACAGCTTTCAAATCTAATGCTTCAGTTACAAGACATTAAGAAGGAGAAAGAATATCGCGATGATGTTTGGTGCACACTGTGTCACGCAGATGGGCACACCAAAGATAAATGCCCCAGTTTCTAAAATTATCTAGTTTCAGGAGCTTCAAACCCATTAATTTGTGACATTGTACCATGGTGTCGTATATGTCAAGTTTATGGGCATCGACACAAAGAGTGTAGCTACAAGCAGAAAATGGTGTCAAAACCATCCAACCTATATTGTTCTTTTTGTAAATCAGTGGGACATGAAGACAAAGACTGTCATGCATATGATCTGTTGCAGGAGATAACATATGATTCATACTTTGTGAAGGGCAAGGATCATCGCGCAGTATAGAAACCACAGACTCAGCCTCATATGGTAAACTCTCGACCGCAGTATACACCACCGCCTAAGATGCAATTTATATTATTGCAACCACAATTCGTGCCACAACAATAGCCACAATTCGCACCACAACCACAATTTGTACCGCAACAGAACCAAATGACGATGCCTCAGCCTCATCCACAGTATGTTCAAGCTGCCCAGTACGTTCAGCAGCAGTCAAATCCCTTGCCGCAACAGATGGCTCAGCCGCAGTACTAGCAATAGGGAGGATTTTGCGGATGATTTCGAGGAAGAGAAGGAGGCTTTGGACGAGGAGGAGAATCATGAGGTCGCAGATCAGTCTAGTGTTACAATTGTGGGGTATTTGGGAACTGTCAAAGAGACTTCCCACACTTGCAATTCTCATGCACATATTGCACAGCAATTGATCATACTGTCAAAAAATGCCCACAACTAATCGCAATATGGCAGGCTGGGAACGTTCCTCAGTTGTAAAGCCCGACCCAGGTCCAAACTCAGAATCAGTTGCAAAACCATAACCAGTTTTAGACCCAGAATCAAGTTCTAATCCAGAATCAGGATGTGAACCAACCTATGAACACCCATTGAACCAAAATCCACCATTGACTCAGAATTCCCCAATGAACCAAAATCAAGGGCCGATGGTAGCAACGATATCAGCAGAGCCTAGAACAGTGGATGTTGATGTTGCCATTGTCACCCTTGCAAGAGCCACAACAGGAGAGGATGGGCCCCGCCCATATATTCGAATGGTTGGACAGAAGAAGGTACCATTCGATATCGCAACTGAAAAGGAAACATTTTTTGGAGCATAGGATGCGATCGGAAGAAGCCTTGGTAAGTCACATGTTTATGAAAGACCTCCCGTTTTTTATTCCACACTAAAGGTAGGACCATCACAAAAGAATGGTACCTTGCAACACTTCTTTGAGAGTTGCTTGTTGCTAGCAAGAGACCCAGACGCTTTGGTTGAGATTGAAAATTTGTTGCACTGCCCAGGTAAGGAATCCGCAGTGAATTATTTACATAAGAAAAAGACAGGCAAGGAGATGCGTTTGAATATTCAGATTGGAAACTATGAAGTCAACTCAGTCATTCGTTTGGCTGCAAACAATAAGATATGTCAATTTATTGACATTATGGTGGCTGACATACCAAGGGGATATGGGCTCATTCTCAACCGTGATTGGGCTGCCAGGTTGAAAGGTTATTTTGCTTCAGATTGGTCTCATCTGCTGTTGCCACTCAAAGGTACCCCAAATCTAGTAAAAGTTCTGAGAGAGCCATACATGAAGAATACTGTCACTAAGTTAGGAGAAGGCAATGAGTCTGCTGATTCTTTCCTGGGAAACTATCTGACTGAACTTAATCTAAGACATCATTCCTCGAAAAGGGCCAGTTCTATGATGGGCACTCAGCCTGAGCTCCTTCAAATCCCTCAGGCTGAGCGTGATGACTGCAGGATATTAGATATGGGTTCCATTTCAATAACACCATAGTTAGACTATGGTTAGATAACTCATGTCTAAAATCCAGCTCATTCCTTAGCTCTCTAGTTTTAAAAAAATTTCAGGAGTGGGCAAAATTTTTGTTTCCTTCTCTTACTGTACATAAATAAATTGTTTTGTTTTCCTAATACTAGGTGTTGTTTTCTCGCTTTAATGCTTTGATGTTTTTCGTTCTTTTGGTTATTTGCTCTACTGATGTTTTCCTTTAGTACTTTGTTATCTTTTCCTTCGGTTGAATCAAGAGGCAGACTTTTGGTTGCAAATGGAAACTTCAGGGTTCTCTATTAACTGGGATCTTGAGTGAAGTACTGTGCTCTAAAGTATGGAATATCTTCTGGTAGCAGTTTTCCTAACTGGCAAAGCATTCATTGAAGTCTTACTTAACCCCTGTAAATAGCTCAGAAGTAAAAAGAGTCTGGAATACTATTTTGAGGCTCCATCCATTTCACATCCGAAATATCCAAGGGGGTGACAGCAAAGGACCCACGGAAAGGAAGCAGGGTAAGACAGTATATCATATATAAATGATCCCATGCCATAAATTCAGAAAAGTGAAAAGCTATCAAGACTCAAAACTCCTGAAAGAAATAAGACATACCAAAGCAAAGCTTGACAAGCATGAAAATGAAATGGCCACAAGATCCTCTCCGTCTGTGAACTGAATTATGAAATACAATGTTCACACAAAAGGGCACTATGGGATAGAGTATCCTGAATTAAAATTCAGTAAGAAAAGGCCTGCAGGAGGACTCATCTCAAAAGAACTAAAATTCAAATAGCACAAAAGTGCAAATCGGCATGGGAACGAGGAACAAAGGGATCATAATGCTTACCATTTGTTACAATCCTGTGGTGTCCAAGCTGGAAACTACCTAAGGAAAGGCAAAATAAACCTCACCTATTTGGCCTCAAAAGAGTTATTCAGACTTGCAATATTTCTGTGTTACCATTTCCCAAAGAATAGACTACTTCTCAATGGTTTAAATGCTTAAGTTGGCCAGCCCGAGGATAAAGACATCTAGGAGATTTCAAATTTTATTTAGACAGTCTTGCACTGGGAAAGAGTTAATTCAGAAATATGGGGTTCACCAGGTAGTCGCCAGTTGTTGCAGCTGCAACATTTTCCCGAAATTCTAAAAAAAATTAGGACCCTCCTCTGCCTTGGATTAGTTTGATTTTCTTCCTTATTTGGTCTAATAACTTTTGGAACGTTTTCAGCTCTTGGGTTGCTCTATCAATCGATCTGATGTTTTCTTTAATGCTTAAATTAATCCCATGCATAATCAAGCTTATCGTTGCCTTTTGAATACCTTTGAAGTCATGCTAAATCGGAAGTTGGTTCATTTGCATTTCCCGCCGTTGCAGATCGGTTCAGGTTTTGTTTTTCTCTTTCCTTCTGACTTATGTTTTTGGTCTCCTTTTGGTTTAGTATCGGAATCTATTTTGTTCACTCCGTCCGTCGTTGCAGGTGGTTTTCCATTCTCGACTCTCAGTTCTCTCCCGATTCGAGTAAGTTGCTGACTGTTTTGAGTTTTGGGTCGGAGCCTTTTCATGTTAGCTTTTCCCGTTACGGAGGGATTTGGACTTTCGTCCTCCGACTCGAAAGCCTTCTGACGTCCGACGCGTGCAACCAGAGCGGAAGCTTTTATGACTTTTTCTTCCACCGTTGCAGATGGATTTAAGCATTCACCTCCCGACTCAAAAGACCGCCGACGTCCGATCATTATTTTCGCGCACGTTGCTCACCTCTGCGGACGGGTTGATATTGTGGCTTTCCGCCGTTGCGGAAGGTTTGGAGTTCTCACCTTCCGATCCGGGATTCTTTTTCGTCCGATCTTTGATTATTTCCCATTATATGTGTATCCCGGCTGGGTATACATTGTGCCCTTCCGCCGTTGCGGAAGGTAAATTGCTCCCGGCTTCCGACGCGAAAAGATTTCCGATGCCCGATTTATTTTTTCCTCGCACGTGTGAGAGTTTATATATACGGGGACGACATTGGGTTTTTATATTGTTATTTTTCGCTGTCGGGCACTGTCGTTGTTGAGTTGTCGTCTTCTGAAGGAGGTCAAGGTCCCCACTGTCACTGTACTAGCTTCCAGGTGGCAGATGTAGAAGCTCGACTGTCATCGACTCGCCATATTTACCAGGTTACCAGGTAGGCCTTTTCGTCGTTTTCCCCGTTGCGTGTAAACTGTTAGTGGTTTTCTCCCGTAGTTTGGGTGTTCCTGGCGATTTTACTCATCCAGCTAGGTTATAAGCTTGTGTGAACGAAATTTTATCTTTTTAACTGTGGGAGGGAATTTAACTTTTAGAACAGCTTTGTCTTTTCACCACTGCTTAGTTTGTTACCTCGCGTGCATAGCGGTTCAAGGGTTTCAGCGCAGACGGCCATTACGCCATCTGCGCCAAACCACCCTGCTTAGTCATAATGGGTTAGTCATGGTGGGTAAGAGTCAGGCCTTCCATGGATTGTTGGACCCGTGGTTTGTCGAAGAGGATTCACTGCAGCTTATAGTTGGTAGCCATGAGCGCAGGAGCGTAAGCATCATTGTCGTCGCATGTAGTTTCCCTTGCAAACTCGCATAGCACAATTATGCTTGGTCACCTAAACCCTAGCTGATTTGAAGGGCTATGCCATTGTCATAGTTCACGAACTGAAGATAGCATGGATAATGGTTTTGATGAGAGCGCCATTTACAGTAAAATGACACTAATACCCGCAACGTATAATCGAATTAATGTAATTATCTTCCGCGAGCAGCATAAGCCATTATCGAAGTTATCC
>LPNX011164141.1:33976-51827 GCA_001517045.1 Pseudotsuga menziesii | reverse complement strand
CCCCCCCCCCACCCTCTCTTTGTTTGCTGTGCGATAGACCAAATTGATGAGTGCTGCACCTAGCATTTGATGTACATGCATTTGCTTTACAGATTGTTTTCATGGGAGAAACGGCATACTGCGAAATGTTGTAGATTTAATGCCGGCTCAAATATGATTGATAAAGTTTTGTATCATGCAGCAGTAGTATATTTTCCCACTTTATTGCACAGGCCTGAATTTGCTTCATGCTAGTATCTCTGATAGTCAGGGCATTTTGGGATTGTGCATGCATGCATTGGTTTCTCCACTTGCTATTACATTAAACACATGAAAATGGCACTTTGCATATAGATGTAATTTTATTGCAGTCTAGAAGTTGATGGAATGTTTTAATATCATACAGAAATGTTTGGCATCATGCTAAGATATAGACAAGAGCACTAAGTAGTGTGCATTTGGTCAGTCAAGTTATGCAGACTTATATCTTAGTTTCATAGACTAGTTGCTGCCATGAGATACGTAGAAATAATAAAGTGCTGCACTCTGTCATATAAATGTATGCACCTTGGATGCCTCAATATTACAATGTTACATATGGCAAGAAGAAGTCGAGTCCACCATGTCCAAAAGACAAAAGAAGAAGGCCCCAGTGGTGGAAGAAGTACCACAAGCAGAAGCTGAAACAAAGACTGAATACATATACGAAGATACCCAATGTGTTTCTAGTGTTGAGCCCGAGTATAAATGGGGTGAAATATACAGATTGATTTCCCGCAGGGAGGTTCCCGACATGGGCCTAGAAGAAGAACCTCTATATGCTAACATAGAGAAATCGTTTATCATGAAAGTTGCCACCAGACCAGAGCTATTCCCATGCTCTGAAGTAATTGGCTGGATTTTGCCCCGAGCCGATACCGCCTCAATGATCATAGGAAATGTAGAAGGATAGGGTTGTGCTGCATTTAGCCCTGGATATGTGGCACTGGCTTATCATCTACCAGAGGCCCAAGTTTTCTTATCTGACGATTGGCTGGACAACATCAGAATGGACCTGGTGGAAACCCTTAAGAAAATGCTCTTGCAGGGAAAGATTTATCAGTACAGAGCAACCGGTGAGTATGATACAGTGAGCTTAAGGGCCCCCTACAGGTTTATAGCTCTGATGCTTAATAGGATCTTTGGGAGAGCTCATGGCAGACTCTTCAAGCTTGAATGGATAGCCATTATCTTTCATGTGGCAACCCAAGGAACAGTCTTCAATTGGGCCAGCCTTGTATCAAGCAGTCTTTCCTCTTGCTTGGTCGCAGCCTTGGGAGGAGAAGCTCAGAAAAGGTCTGAGTTTTACATGAGTTCAATATTGATATATTGCATATTGTGCAGCCATCCCTTCCCCAGTCTCAAGTGCATCTGGGATAGGGAAAGGATTCCGGTGTATGCCGCTTATAGACTATTGTCGGCTCACCAGTACCATAGTCATT
Organism: Pseudotsuga menziesii; assembly: GCA_001517045.1. Lineage (NCBI taxonomy): Eukaryota > Viridiplantae > Streptophyta > Pinopsida > Pinales > Pinaceae > Pseudotsuga > Pseudotsuga menziesii. The sequence goes on along the minus strand of LPNX011164141.1, from coordinate 50,367 downwards.
ACAGAGAGGTCTGTGAGCACTTCATTATGCCACTCTACACCCTCATTTTTCGGAAGGAATGTGACTATATGTCAGAAGGTACCATGCAGGTAATAGAAGAACATGCAGACTATTTCTTGATTGATAATGGCATGTATTTCAGAATGTATGGAGGATTGAAGACACCTTTACTACTGCTCAAATATGCAACGGATTATATAGTCCATAAAGAGGCGGTCAGGCAAGTGTTCATTGACGGAATAGGTAGTTTCTTGTTCCAACACAAGAAGACTGCATACCCTCCTTTACCATTCAAGCTGGGTAGCTACAAATTCACCAGGGTGAAACAAGCTGCCGAATTCATAGAGGAACTAGGGAAGTTCCATTTTGGTGAGATGCCTTTTCGGCGAAATGATACTCTTGGTAAAATAGCTGAGCACTGTAAAGAGCATAAGGTGTTTTTCGAATATACCCATCATTTTGATAAGGAAGAATCTGTCTTCTGGAATGCCCCAAACATGACGGCACTAAACAGAAGATTTAAGAATAAAATCACTACCAAAGGTGGAAAGGGTGACGAACAGGCAAAGGCAGCAGAAGAAGCCAGAAGGAGAAATGAGGAAGCTCAGAGGTTGGAAAAGGAGACTGCAGAATGGCTGCAGATGGGAGAAGAAGAGAAAAGGAAAGCTGCCCAAGAAGCAGCTGAGATAGCAGAAGAGGAAGCCAGAGAAATAGAGGAAGTAGCTAGACAAGCAGCTGAAGAAGCAAACAGAAAGCTTGATGAAGAGCTCCAAAAGCAGGAGGCTGAAAGAATAAAGTCAACACCACAGTTAGTTTCTAAAACACTGACAGGGCAGACTCAGGAGGAGGAAAACCCAGAGGTGCAGACCTTGCAGGTACCTGCTGCCAGCACCCCTGTGGCCCCTACGCTCCAGCTAGTGCCTTTCATCCAGAAAAAGGGAGAAGAAGTCCCTGACTTCAATACTGTCTATTATGATAGGGCCACCAAGAGAATAATGAGGAGAACAGAAAGGAAAATTGAAGCAGAAGATCTATCTGGAAAGATGGTGACAGATACAGCTGTCATGTTAGGAACAGACCTTGATCCGATGTTCATGCTAAGGGTTGGGGCTGCAATGATCGATGCCTCATCTAAGAAGTCCTCAGCTCAGCTGAAGGATACATTGAGGAAAGAAAGAGAGGAGGGAAACAGATTGAAACAGAAATTTGAACACTTACAGAAGGAAATGAAGACTGCTGAAGCTGAATTGCAGATTCTACATGAAGAGAGGCAGTCTCAGGGGACTACACAAGAACGCCTTGAGCAAGCGCAAGCAGAAAATCAAGAGCTGAAGAAGGAGAAGGATCAGTTGCTGGGAAAGGTGGAAGAAATAGAAGAACAGCAGAGGATCCTCTTGCAAGCCAATGATGTACACACCTGAGATCTGAACAAAAAGCATCAAGAGAAGCTAGCTTCTCTAACTGCCGATTTGGAGGCAGCTAAGGAACAGCAAGTCAATCTACAGCCATTTAAAGAACATATCCTAGCTCAGAAGGCTAAAATGCTACAGCTGCAGGTTGCTCTGGAAGAATAAAGGTGCAAAGTCCTTCAGATTGAAATCCGGTTAGAGGAGATCATGGAGACCTCCTCATACTTCGTTGATCGATCTCAGGATGTTCTTGAGTTCTTGAATGCCAGAATGGAGAGACCCGAAGATGTTGTCGAGACCCCAGCAAGGCTCCCAGCAAAACACCATCAAGCCCTCAAGAGAGATCATAACCTAGTAGAGTTCGCCATCAGCACCGCGGAAGACTTCAAGAAGACTGTCAAAAGGACACAGGTATCATGTTCAGAATACTTCAGAAGGCTCCTTAATACGTACAACCGATGTCAAACAGAGGCTGACCATAGGCTTGAAGAGTTCCCGGACCATGATGCCTTTGTAGAAATGTTGGAGTAGGGTCCTGTAGCTACAGAAGAAGCTGTTAAGTTTAGCGGAGAGATAAGTTTTGGCGGAAAGAAGATAAGACAGAGCTACGACGCTGTAGCACGTTTCCAGCTGCAGAGCAGAGCTGAAAACCATGAATTTTTGAGATAGGAAAGTCAAAGAAAGGAAACGGTACCTGAGCGGCCGAGAAGAGAGAGCTCACCCACTGCATTGAAGGCAGCGGCGGAAGACAGGAGGGCTCAGCGACCCTCATAAAGAAGAAGGAGCAACGAGGCTCAAGCATTGAAGACGAAGGACAGAAAAGAGAAGCGATGCATAGTACCCATGGTCAGTGCCGGGAAGCATGGAAGACTGCAGAGAGTTGTGGTGTGACGGGAAGCAGCTACCTCAAGGACAGAGAGGACCGACTGTCACTAATTAGGGTTTGGGTTACTGTTGGGACAGGCCCACAGTGTTGTAAAAGCAAGACCTTCGGGCTGCTTATAAAAGAATGTAATTTTATATTGTAAAGGGTTGGTTAGATAGTTAGACAGTCGTGATTGAAATAGGCAATAAGGATAACTAGACTGTTGTAAAAGCCGAGCTCTGGTTCTGGTTCTAAGCTGTAGCAATCTTACTGAAAACAGTAGCTGGCTTATAGAGCATTCATGTAACGATCCACAGGGATTGACTGAGAGGGAAGAGTATGTTGTAAGAGCGACAACATAAAGGTAGAGAAGAAAGATCTAAGAGAGAATATCTTGAGCTGCATGTGAGATGCAGCCAAACTGTGTTTGCCTTCCCTTAAGCTATAATAGAGAAGCACAGTTCTGTGGACGTAACTCCCATCCTGGGGGCGAACCACGTTAAAATCCCGTGTTCTGTGATTGATTGCGTATTGTGTTTAATTGCTGCATCCATCAGTTATGTTATGCAATTTGTTTACAGTTAATGTATGAATGAGTTATTCAGTTACAGCACTACAGGAAGATAAATATAAGTTGAAATCCTTAGCACGTCATATAAGGACTTATTTCTGCTTGCCTTAGATAGTTAATTAATCACAGTAAGACAGTCTGGGTATCAAGTCTTGCACATTGACACGAACAACGCTAAGTGCGCTAAGTCGCGGGAGGAGGGTATCGTAAGAAGGCAATACCGCACCGGCAGAGGAGCTGCGGTGCGCGATACCGTAGGTTGAGGACTTAGCGTTGAGCAGGAGTTTCGTGTCGCACGGTGTGCGGCGATGCGGTAAGATTGGAAATATTATGGAAGGAAAGAATTTGTGCAACGGGAGAAGAATCCGTACGACGTGCGCAAGGGTAGAGTCACCGCGGCCAGAAGGGCCATGAGTGGGGAATAGATCGCGCATCATGAGTGAAAGATCGCGCGACACGCAGGAAAGAGATCTCGCAGCTGGGAGAGCTGCGAGTCACCAGTAGGATTGCCACGGAACCTGGTCCAAGACGCTTGAGTCCTTGGCCAACCCATTAGAATCACTTCAGGTGAGACTTCAGGCCGCTATGCGTTCTGTCGCCGAAAGGGCCAGTGAGCTAGGGGTGTTGTTGGTTGATTATAGTAAACCTGGGTCTGCCCATGCAATCAATAAATGGTTCCGTTGCCAGTTTAAACGATTGGGAGTCAATGTTATGTTGGCATCCTACCAGAGAAGAGTTTCACCAGTGGTTGGATTCAGACTTAATGGAGTTTGCTAAGAAAGAAAATCGGAGTCCTAGACTAAGCACAGAGGACTGGTTGGAAAAACATATTGCTTCAGACATACATTCGATATTCTTTGCAACATATGGAAACGAGCTTTATGACTGGTTATCAAAGTTGACAGATAGGAACACATTCAAGAAGAAAAGAACCATTGTCTGGACACCGGAGCTGATTCATACCGTACAGAACCTTGACAATCCCATTACGAGAGCAGTGGACTTCTGGCTTACAAGTGTGCTAGAAGGCTTTGTTACAGAATTTGCAGTTGACCAGAGAAAGAGCTTCAGCACAGCTGAACGATACTTCTTCAAAGGATATCGTGGTAAGTACCTAATATCTCTAAACTTGTCCCTTAAGATGCTGCTATATGAAAAAGGAACAATGGATCTAGTTTCAGATGAGTAAGTAAAAGATAGTAATGTCACAAGAGTTTGAAAGTGATTTTGATGACATCGGATGAACACGTAGTGGAAAGAAGTATAAAGTAGATTTTAGCTCTCCTATATTTGAAGACAGTTCAGACAGTAACAGACAACAGAGCCCTAGCACCACAAAAGAACAGGAGGGGGGTATTCCTTGCCACCCCTATACCCCACAGAAAGTAGTTCACAGACAGTACCTACTACTGCTACATTACCTTCAACCACACCGCTGAGTGGTAGTAATCCAGTCAGTCAGAACCCACCACAGAGAAATAGAATGGGAGATGACATGAAGCTACCTATTTTTAAAGGTACAAGAGCAGAAGACCCGGAACAGCATTGGTTCCTATGTGAAGCCATGTGGACCATTAAAACAATCAATGATGATAACCTTAAACTTGTACAGTTGGTCACCACACTTAGAGATAGAGCCTTGACATGGTACATAAAGTATACTACATTACCCAAGACACTTGCCCAGGTCAAGAACGCCATGATCAAAGAGTTTAAGAAACCTAAGTCTGAATCTCAGTGTATAACAGAGCTCAAGATAATTAAGCAGCTTCCATCAGAATCAGTATGGGACTTTGATCAGAAATTCAAAGCCCTGATAGACCAAGTAAGCTTTGACTTTGCACCAAAGCAGCATAAGGAATGGTTTATTGCAGCGCTGCTCCCTCACATCATACTGCCACTAATGCAGTAAAAACTCACTACTCAAGATGAAGTGCTAGAGATGGCAATGAAATTAGAGGCTTCACCTCTAACAGAGACTACCACAGGCATGACAACCCTACAGAACCAGTTGGCCAACCTTACATTACAAATACATGAACTTAAGAAAGGAAAAGAAGTTATGCAAGACATATGGTGCATAAAGTGTAGAGCACAAGGCCATAGTAATGACAACTGTCCAGTCTTCACAGAATATTTAGCATCAGGGGCTCCTAACCCCTTACCACGAACGCAAGGGCCATGGTGTGAAATATGCAAAACCCAAGGACATCCGCCTCAGCAATGCCCTTTGCTTCAGAAGTATGTACAGACACCTAAGAACCTATACTGTGTCTTCTACAAGTCCGTCGGGCATGATGAACAGGACTGTCGAGCCTATGATCTCATGTTAGATAGAAAACATGACGTGTACAGAGTCCAATCAGAAACACCGGGTCCAGCAACAGGACCACAGCCGAATCAGGCTTACGGAGGCCGTGTAGGAGGATTTAGAGGACGAGGCCGTGGAGGAGGCTTTGCACATGGAGAAGGCTTTGGCCGAGGAGGAGGTTTTGGCCAAGGTCGTGGGCCAATCACTTGTTATAATTGTGGAGTTGTAGGACACTATGCTAGGGACTGTCAGAACCCCACCACCACTTGTAATTACTGCAAATCTTATGATCATACCATAGAAGAGTGTCCTATCCTGATAGCTAAGATCAAAGACCCTAAGCCCGCAGTACACCAGAACATCCATCTTATTGTTGCCGAACCGGAGGAATCAGAACCCAAAGTTAACATTAAGACTCGGAGCGGTGCTTCCACCAGTGAGACATCGCAGGATCCCGAAAAGAACGCAAAACAGCCAAGGGTGCGCAGAGCTCCTAGTAAAGCAACACCATTCGATCTGCAAAAGAACAAAGAGACATTTCAGGAAGCTAAGGCTTCCTTTGATCAACCTATGCAATCAGAATCCCAGGTATCACCGTCTAGGGGCGTACCACAACAAGCACCTTATGGCGATAGCAGTGAACAGGTACCGCAGGCTACCACAACAGGAAGAGACGACGAGGATGAGCCGATAGGAAGTGTACAATCCTTCCTGCATAGTTGCTTGAAACTCCTCATAAATGAAAAAGCCATTGGAGAGCTACAGCGCATCATAGATCAGTGTCAGCAACCTTCTCTCCCGGACAGTGCACACCACGTTGTTCATACTATTACAGGACATACAAGGACCGGAAGAGAGATGAATCTTACAGTGCAGATTGGAGAATTTGAAATGGATGAGGTCGTCTTAGATCTAGGATCAGAGGTGAATGTTCTAACTAAGCAGACATGGAAATATATGGGTAGCCCTCAGTTAGACATATCGCCTATCCACCTGAGATTAGCTAACCAGCAGCGAGTATCACCATTGGGTCGACTGCCACAGGTGCTAGTTGACATTGATGGAGTACGCAGCTTTGCGGACTTTGAGGTTATAGAAATCATTGGCGACAGTCGACCATATCCAGCGTTATTAAGTATTGGCTGGGCGATCGGTAGCAAGGATGTCATCGACCTAAAGAGAAGACAAATGACCTTTGAGGATGCACAAATCTGGGTCATCGCGCCATTAGATCCTTTCCAGGGTCCTAGATATATTGAACCTATCCGAGCAGAGGAGGAGGCACGTAATATGGATAGCTTCTACTAGATGACTGCTAACCAGAATGACTATATCAATCCAACAGCAAAAGGGAACATTAGTTGGCAATGCGACAGCTCATGCGAGTCAGATTCTGATGTTGGTCTAGAAAACTAGCAGAATAGACTTTATGAAGTCTCAGCTCGCAAATGTGCGTTTATGAGTAAGTCACTGCGATGGATTGGCGTAGAGGTCATTGACCTTCCATCATTTCATGGACTGACAGATATCCAAGACTTCCTTGAGCAGTTTGAGCAATAGATCCCCTACAAGCAGAGGATCCCAGCTATGGACCTTGCAGTACGAGCCACACCTGCAAGATGGTGGTATGCGCATAAAGAGAATATCACATCATGGGATGATATTAAAAGACTAATGACGATCAGATTTTCTGTCAACAGAGAGTATATCCAGCAGAAGTACATAGGAGAAACTGACCCCAGGACACACATTCAGGCATGCGAACAGAACTGGTCGGACGTTCCCAAGGATGAATGGTTTCACTGATTCATTCACACATTGGATACAGTTCCAAGGAACTGGTACACAGAGACCGAATTGCGAAAGGGGACGACCACATGGTCACTTATGACAGATAGTTTCCTACTCACCTTCGCATTTGAATCAGAACATTCAAGTGTTGCTCAGGCCCTAGACATAATCAAGACCAAGATATTTGAGGATTGCACCATCCCATTACCAGTCCAACCTGAGTGGGCTATCCAGCTAGAAGAGGCGTTGGAATGCTATAATTTTGCATCAGAATCAGAGGAGGCGGATGAGGACCCACGCAACACCAACATTCTGGAGTCAGAAGGCACTCGCGATGTTGAGGGACCACAGCTAGAGATTCCAGTAATCACCGAGCCCATTAAGATTAAAAAGTTCAATGTTGGCACAGAAGCAGAACCTAAGTTTGCCTCTATTGGAGACTATTGGAACGATGAAACAGTTGGATAGATCGCAGATTTGTTACATGACTATCATGACCTATTTCCCACCAAGTTCACAGAAATGAAGGGAATAGTTGGAGATCTGGGAGTGATGAGAATACCATTGAAGGAGGACGCTAGACCAGTCAAGCAGTGCCCATATAAATTAAATCCGCGCTACAAAGAAAAATTCAAGGACGAGATCGATAAGATGTTAGCAGCAGGCATCATTGAACCGGTAGAAGAAAGCGAACGGGTTAGCCCCATGGTCGTACAGGAGAAGAAAATAAAAGGGGACATCAGAATCTGTGTCGATCTGTGCAAGCTCAACGATGCATCACTTCATGATCCGTTTCCAACACCATTCACTGACGAGGTATTAGACAACGTGGGAGGACAGGAGGTCTACTCCTTCACTGACGGCTTCTTAGGCTACCACCAGATCAGAATACATCCAGAAGACCGATCTAAGACCACCTTTGCAACAGAATGGGGCTCATTCCAATATACGGTAATGCCCTTTGGTCTCAAGAATGCACCAGCTATATTTTCTAGAGTAGTAGTTGTTGTATTTAAAGAATACATCCATAAATTCTTAGGAGTATATTTTGATGATTGGACTGTATTTGGGCTAATAGACAAGCACATAGGAGATTTAAGACTAATGTTAGAGAAATGTAGGCAGTACCAGATTTCTCTAAACTTGAAAAAATGTATATTTTGTGCACCATTCGATATTTTGTTGGGTCATATTGTGTGCAGACAAGGCTTGATGGTAGATCCCACGAAGATAGCCATCATTATAAATCTTCCCGCACCCAACTCAGTCAAGTAGCTGAGGACAGTACTTGGTCATACCGGGTACTACAGAAAGTTCATCAAGGGCTATGCAAAGATTACCGCACCAATGGAGAAATTGTTAAAGAAAGATGTAAAGTTCCTATGGAATGAGGAATGTTAGCAGAGCATAGACACGCTTAAAGAAAAGATGGTTACAGCACCCATCCTAGTGTTTCCAGACTGGACTAAGCCATTTCATGTACACATGGATGCATCCGGCATCGCACTAGGAGTTGTCTTGACGCAACCAGGAGAAGGGGATATTGACCATCCTATCGCATACTCCAGTAGAAAGATATCGACAGCAGAAAAGAATTACACCACAACAAAGAGAGAAGGCTTAGCTATGGTGTATTCCCTACAGAAGTTCAGACACTACTTGTTGGGAGCTTCGTTCAAGATGTTTACCGACCATTCCGCATTGAAGTACCTAGTCAATAAGCTAGTGTTAGGGGGGGGAATCTGCAGATGGTTACTCCTCTTTCAAGAATATGATTTTGAAATCATTGTAAAACCAGGAAGACTGAATGCTGGACCTGATCATCTGTCTCGTATAGACTCAGGGGAAGAGCCCAGTAACGTAGAAGATAATCTGCCCGATGCGCAATTGTTCTATGTACAGATCGCAGATGACTTCTATGCCGACATTATTCAATTCCTCACTACAGGAGTAGCACCTGATGAGTTCAATAAGCAGCAAAAGAAGCAGTTGGTTGTTAAGGCAGCAGACTTCACCCTCATTGCAAGATGCCTGTACAAGTTAGGTCCGGATGAAGTTCTACGCAGATGTGTAATGCCACATGAAAAAGACGCTATTCTCAAAGAGGCACACTCCAGGACCACAGGAGGTCATTTCGCTGGAAAGCCGACTGTGCAAAAAATCCTGGAGGCAGGACTATGGTGGCCTACGTTACATAAAGACACCAAGGACTTTTGTAGATACTGCGATAACTACCAGAGGGTAGGAAAACCCTTGCAACGTGATGAAATGCCACTGCGACCGCAAGTCACGCTGCATGCATTTGACATATGGGCTATAGACTTTGTGGGTCCTATCAACCCACCAGGAAAGCGCACGGGTGCGAGATATATTATCACCGGAACAGAGTACCTCACCAGGTGGGCTGAAGCCAAGGCAGTAAGAAATTGTGATGCTGAGGCGGCCGTAGAGTTTCTCTTCGAAAACATCATCAGTAGATTTGGATGCCCAGTAATTTTGATGAGTGATCAAGGTACCCATTTCTTGAACCACACCATTGAGGCTTTGACAGAAGAGTTCCAGATTCAGCACCATAAGAGCACCCCTTACCACCCACAGGCTAATGGTACGGTGGAGGCATTTAACAAGATTCTCGAAAATGCTCTTACTAAGATCTGCAATACCCAAAGGAATGATTGGGATCTCAGAATTAACGTTGTATTATGGGCATACAGAACCACATGCAAGAAACTCACGGGACATACACTTTTCAGCCTGGTGTATGGGTAGGAGGCTGTTATGCCTATGGAGTACATTCTTCCCAATTTAAGAATCGCTCAGATTACCGCGATGACTGATATAGAAACAGTGGAGGAAAGGCTAGCACAACTGCTTGCCTTATAAGAAGACAGATTCATCATCGGATTCCATCAGAAAGTACAGAAAGCACGAGAAAAACTTTGGCATGACCGACACATTAAGAGTAAGACTTTCCATATCAAAGACCTAGTGCTCCTCTATGACAGCAAATTCATTAAGTTTCCAGGGAAGTTCAAGACACATTGGTTGGGGCCATATCAGATACAGCAAGTTACGAAGGGAGGTGCCATTCAGCTTAGCCAGTTGAACGGGGAGCTTCTTTCCACATGGATCAATGGCAGTAGGCTTAAGCTCTATAGTGATAGCCACCTCGCCTCTCAGCCCTAGCTTAGCCAGTATAACGTGCAGATGTCCAGTGTAGTTGAAAGGAGGCATCGCACCGGGAATCAGTCTACACCGGTAGAGAGTCTAGCTATGAGGAATCGCGCCAGGACGGTTCGAAAAAAAAAAGTTTTTAAACGTTTGTTTGTTTCCGCAGGAGATGCGGAGTTGCATCGCACTAGTAAGATGTTTTCCCGTGCCACGTACTCAGTTTTGCAGCCGACAGACGGCCAATCAAGTCACTGTCTGACAGGTAGTTAATGAGGAAATGACCGGTATCCCTTACCGTAGATTTGGTGGCAGCATAATTAAAGTTTCCAGATTTGGCAAATCTTCGACGAGACAAGCGCCGGTACACGTACACTTCAAGGAAAACTTAATCGGATTTCAGCATTTATTGAGGATTGGGTAACCGGTGTGGCCTTTTCCATGCAATTAATGCGACCAACGCGTTCAGTCTAGATGACCGTTGTGACCGGGATTACCGTCTATGACATAAAAGCAGAAATTATTCAGTTGGGTGGGCTATATTTCCAAAGAACCAAGGACTGTAGAGTACATTCTTGAGTCCTCGCTATGTAGAGTTCATCCCATTTACAGAGTGACGAGTTGTTCAGACTTTGCAACCATTACACATCCATCGTTTCGCACAGACTGGGTCCTGTTCGAGGACGAGCCACTAGAAGCACTATTGAAAAGGTTCAAGCGTACTGGCCTTGCAGATCCCATGATGACACCACTCAGGAACACCCAGCCAGGTTCTTCACAGGCCAGACAACCACCACAGACGAGGAGTCAGTCTCAGCTTCCAGAAGAATCCAGTTCGGGGCCGGACGAGGAAATCCTGAGTTCAGCAGACTACCTCATACCACGAGTTGAAGGCGCTCCAAAGGACAAGCTCCCTAAGACTAGTAAGCTTACTGTTCCCATTCCACCAATAGATTCTCGAGTAAAAGAAAATGGAGATCTTGTAGGATATGCTGGTGTTGTTAAATTTATTGATTACAACCTGGGAGATGGAAAGACGTACCCCCACTTTAAGTTAGATACATATCTTTGACTTGAGAGGAACCCAAGAAAAGGTAGAGAAGAATTTGTTCCCCTGCCACATGTCCAAATTCTTGAGCCTTCAGGGTTGCTCAACTTGTTGAGACTACCCCATTTTGGACGTAGTGCAGAGGTCAATGTCGTGGTGCGTGTCCTACTGTCGTGTGTACATGGAGGTTATCTCTGGTTAGGCCATAGGGTCGACCTAAATGTTGACTTAATACACCGCATTACTGGACTGTCTAAGACCGGTAAAGCCCCCAGGATACAGACATCAGGAAAAACCAAGGATTCCAAGCTGCCAGTAGCCTTAGTCAAAAAGTACAAACTGCAGAGAGGAGGTCGAGGGTACGACATCACAAGTTTACAAAATGAAACGCTCAGATTTACAGCCAGTCTGCTTGCAAGCAGATTGCTAACCAAGGTACGACCAAAGGAAGTCACAGGATCTGTGGTCAACTTGGCCATACAAGTTACAGAGGGAGAGCAGTTCAACTGGTCCCTGTTTTTATTGAATATGTTTCAGGAAGACTGTTTGGCGGCCCAAGATCAAGCAAACCACCCTTTCCATTTCTCGTGGCTTCTTATACTATGTGCCTTTGTCGGCTGGAAGGAGCCGCCCAATACCCAGTTTCCATAGCTCGCAAGAGGAGCACCCCGAGGAGTGCGCTATGCCAGTTTATGGGATAGTAACAGCCAAGCAAGGAAACAGGTTAATACGCTAGTCTTCTATGACTATTATAAGATGTTGAAGTCAATTATCCAAGCATCACCACGGATCAGTACAAAGCTCGTGGACGTATACGATAGTCGGCTTAATTTTATGGCAGACAGCCATACAATCTATCTTAGACCAAAAAGAACAAAAAGGGATGATTGGGCTCCTGGCTGGTACAGGATGACAGCGCAGGATATTGAAAATGTCATCAAAGGCTTTGATGACCAATGGCAGCAAGAATATGAAGATACCACACCACTGCCATCAGATACCGCGCAAACAAACCCACACGAAAAGAGCAAAGAAAAAATGGAGACCCAAGCACCAGGCACAACAGAAGTGCCACCGCTGGGCAAAAAGAGAAAAGATGCAGAAGGGCCAATAGAAGAACACACGACCAAGGATGGAGAACAAGAGACCCCAGAAATATGGAAGAAGAAAAAGCGGAAAGCTACAAAGCCAATTCCGATGGCCGCATTAACAGATGAGGACTATGAACTCATCGCAACAAGGACGTGCGACACATTGAAGGACTCATTTGACAAGATGAAGGAGTCGCAGGAAAAGATACAAAGATCAGTAGAAAAGAAAACTCTAGACCTGAAAGCAATCACAGAGAAGACTGCCATGATGCACATTCCACCGGTAAAGGCAACCGCCGGAGAAACTTCGACACCATCGGTACCCTGCGAGGAGACCTTAGCAACAGATCGCCTCAATACTGTTTTGATTCCACCAGGGAGTATCAGATTCCCTGTGACAGCGAAGGACCCGCCGGTTCAGTTTAAGCAACCCATTGAGGTTAATCTGGCAGAATTTCATATTGAGCAATTGCATATGATTCAACAGCAGATAAACACAGAGCTCAGGACCAGGGAGCTCACGACCTACAAGCAGAATGCGCAATTGAAGCAACAGAATGCAGCACTCACTACCAGCTTTCAGAAAAAGGTAGACGAGTTAAAAATCTGTCAAGATAGGGATCAGGAACTATCCCAAGTACTACAGAGCATCGCGCTAGAGCTACCTAAATGTAATATCGAGTTCGCGTTGCCGCCACCTCAAAAGCTAAGGAGAATAGCAGACAGAGCAAAGGCTCTGGAAGAAACCGTGGCTAATATGGACGAAGAGGTGGCCAAGATGAAGGTAGACCACGATCCGCGCAGATTGCCGAGCTTGAAGCCCACATACGAGACACCTCCCAGGCAGACCAGAAAGCGCGAATAGAAGCCTTTCGACTCACTTCTGCACAGATAAAATCTAGCATTGATGAAGCAATGTCGGTACTCGCGGAGGCAACACGCACATGGGCCGAGTTAGAAGAGCTGCCACAAAAAGTAGCAGTTCAGCAAAGTATTCAGTAGGTAGAGAATACTGCAGCGGCATTGAAAGAAGAAATAAAGAGCTTGGTAGCTCTTCAGAAGATCAGAAAGACACAGGAGATAAACCAATTACAACAGGAAGTGCAGCGGCTAAGAACACAGGAAATACACATCAACAGCCTGCTTCAACCTTACCAGGAGCAAATCACCGAATTAGTTGACGCGGCTGAGCAGAAGGTAAAGGAGTTCACTGCTATAAGAGAGAAAGTGGATGAAACAGAGGACTCTAAGGTTGATCAAGCTTCGCTCGAAACTACAAAAGAACGTGTCGAGGTGATAAAAAACGAAGTCAAAGGACTTCGGCAGAAGTTGCAGAGGACTTCACAGGAAGCCAAAGCAAAACTACAGTAGGAGAAGCCCGTTGGTAGTGGCTCGAAGGCGAGCCACAAGTAAGTGTTAGGGGACTGTTGGATTAGGGTCCCGCAGCTACAGAAGAAGCTGCTAAGTTTAGCGGAGAGATAATTTTTGGCGGAAAGAAGATAACACAGAGCTACGATGCCGTAGCACGTTTCCAGCTGCAGAGCAGAGCCGAAAACCATGACTTTTTGAGATAGGAAAGTCAAAGAAAGGCAACAGTACCTGAGCGGCTGAGAAGAGAGAGCTCACCCACTGCATTGAAGGCAGCGGTGGAAGACAGGAGGGCTCAGCGACCCTCATAAAGAAGAAGGAGCAACAAGGCTCAAGCATTGAAGATGAAGGACAGAAAAGAGAAGCGGTGCATAGTACCCATGGTCAGTGCCGGGAAGCATGGAAGACTGCAGAGAGCTGTGGTGTGACGGGAAGCGGCTACCTCAAGGACAGAGAGGACCGACTGTCACTAATTAGGGTTTGGGTTACTGTTGGGACAGGCCCACAGTGTTGTAAAAGCAAGACCTTCGGGCTGCTTATAAAAGAATGTAATTTTGTATTGTAAAGGGTTGGTTAGATAGTTAGACAGTTGTGATTGAAATAGGCAATAAGGATAAGTAGACTGTTGTAAAAGCCGAGCTTTGGTTCTGGTTCTAAGCTGTAGCAATCTTACTGAAACCAGTAGCTGGCTTATAGAGCATTCATGTAACGATCCGCAGGGATCGACTGAGAGGGAAGAGTATGTTGTAAGAGCGACAACATAAAGGTAGAGAAGAAAGATCTAAGAGAGAAGATCTTGAGCTACATGTGAGATGCAGCCAAACTATGTTTGCCTTCCCTTAAGCTATAAAAGAGAAGCACAGTTCTGTGGACGTAACTCCTATCCTGGGGGCGAACCACGTTAAAATCTCGTGTTCTGTGATTGATTGCGTATTGTGTTTAATTGCTGCATCCATCAGTTATGTTATGCAATTTTTTTACAGTTAATGTATGAATGAGTTATTCAGTTACAGCACTACAGGAAGATAAATATAAGTTGAAATCCTTAGCACGTCGTATAAGGACTTATTTCTGCTTGCCTTAGATAGTTAATTAATCACAGTAAGACAGTCTGGGTATCGAGTCTTGCACGTTGACACAAAAAACGCTAAGTGCGCTAAGCCGCGGGAGGAGGGTATCGCAAGAAGGCGATACCGCACCGGCAGAGGAGCTGCGGTGCGCGATACCGTAGGTTGAGGACTTAGCGTTGAGCAGGAGTTTCATGTCGCACGGTGTGCGGCGATGCAGTAAGATTAGAAATATTGTGGAAGGAAAGAAGTCGTGCGACGGGATAAGAATCCGCGCGACGTGCGCAAGGGTAGAGTCGCCACGGCCAGAAGGGCCACGAGTGGGGAAGAGATCGCGCATCGCGAGTGAAAGATCGCGCGGCGCGCAGGAAAGAGATCTCGCAGCTGGGAGAGCTGTGAGTCACCAATAGGATTGCCACAGAACCTGGTCCACTATGCTTGAGTCCTTGGCCAACCCATTAGAATCACTTCGGGTGAGACTTCAGGCCGCTGTGCGGTCTGTCGCCGAAAGGGCCAGTGATCTAGGGGTGTTGTTGGTTGATTATAGTAAACCCGGGTCTGCCCATGCAATCAACAAGAAATATTTCAAAGTAGATATAAGGATGCAAAGGCCAGAACGCAACAGATCAAGGCCATCGATGACCTAGTTTTGAAGAATGAAGTGGGTCACCAAGCTGTTAGTATACAATTTCTGGAAGATCAACTTCGGTTGAGCCCAGCAAGGATAGAGGCCATAAGGAACCAAGCTAAAAAATTTGAGATCAACATTCAGTTCCTGGAGCCATGCGCATTTGAAGGCATTGCTGCTGAAGCAGCAACGTCGAAGAAGTTCTTAGATACCCAAGCGGGACCCTCCTCATAAAGGACCGGTCAACTTTGTAATAATTTAATAAGTTTGGAAAATCTTTTTGAAAAATGAAGCGTTGGGAAGACAAAAGGTTGGGAAGCCCAAAGGTCACTTTGGGCAGCCCAACCATTTTACCTCTTTGTATAAAAGTAGGAAGCGTAGAAAGATAAAGGGACTTTTTTCCCAGTTAGACTGGAGAGGTTATTGTAAGAAGAACTACTTCTCTTTGCAATAAAATATTTGGTTTGCCTGTTGAAGAAAGATCGGTGGGATTTCAAATGTTGTGCCGTGGACAATTGAAAGATGAACTATTTTGTTTTTCAGTATGATGTCTATGAATCATGAGATCATTCTAACTCTATGACCTATGTCTTTGTATGAATGAATTCTGATTTATTTTGATGAAATGACCACCATGAGTAATGTATGTTGTTCATACAACAATTAGCTAGCTGGTTTTTGAAATACCTTCAATTGTTCATGTTTGTAATAAGGAATATCAGCTATCTGTATTTGCTTTTTATTATGCATGCACATACACATTACTCATACATAAATTACATTCTTGCTCCCCGGGGATAGGTAGTTAGATAGATAGATAGTTATTTCAGTTCATTTCTGCATGTGTGATTCAGATGTTGGTGAGCCTAAGACGAGAGGTAACATCACATTGTGACCGCTCCCTGCATCCTTCACCACCCTGCATTTAGTAAAACACTTTCATTTCACCTTTAAGTCAAAAAATACAAAAACTCAGTGGACCGGGCCGCAACCGGTAAAATCCCTGTTTTGTTACCTTGACATACGGTAGCCGGACCGCAAACCGGACGGATTCCTTATTCCAAACAGTCAACG
>LPNX011164141.1:16027-33851 GCA_001517045.1 Pseudotsuga menziesii | reverse complement strand
ATATATATTCACTAATGAAAACATAAACTATATCATTGTAATCGACAGTACCGAGGTTTATGATAATTGTTAACAATGATTCTATGTCATTGACCATAGAATAAACATTTTCCAAATAACAATTTGTATGTTCAATTTGCAGAGCGACTTTAAAATATTTACATATTATTTGAAGCTCAAACTATACTATTTGCAATCGAAGGTTTAAGGTTAGTTAGAATTGCTAATAACTAATATATGTCATTTGACTATAGAGTAAAGGTGTTTTAAACCATGTCAAATAAACAATCAGAAGGCTCGACCTTACTGTAAACTTGTACAAATAATGTTTTGTATGCTCAACTTGCCAATGACAATAATAATGAATCTTATCATTATTTATAAAGTCAATTGTGCTTACTGGGTTCTAGCATAGTATAGGAATCTTTGTTATAATGTTTCATTGATATAGACCTTATATTAGAAGTTCTAGGTAGAAAAATCTACCATAGTAGTTATTATAAACTACAACTTACTATAAGTGAGGCAACATGATAATAGTAATTTTTATATGGTGTAAGCCATGCACATGGTTTATAAATTATAGGAATAACACTGATAATGTATTTACCTTTGATTTAAATTTTATAAAAGTGGTGGTAGGTAGTATTCCATCTTAAGATGATGTATCTAGTTACAAGAACCAAACTTATAATGTCATGGAAAATTCCAGGTAGTAAGATCTTTACAGGATGCAAGTAACAATTAGATTGGTACATTATAGAATAGTGTGGTATTGTATGTTTTTACAATATTACATGCAACAAGGCGATAATTTAAGTATTGAAGTTTATAACTTGATGTTTAGCTTATGTACATATAAACATCAGGTTAATAATTTCTGTGGCTAGTAAGATAGAGACAAAATAGAAACATATACTCTATCGGAAATCCTTGCCTTCGAGATTGATAGAAGTACTTTCATGAATAAAAGACACTACATTTAAACCTAATATCAGCAATATAAGCATGTTAAATTAGAAGTAATTGTATGACGAAGAACTTGAGCTCTAAGCTCACAGTAAGTATCTTTTTGTTTAGCTACAGTATGATAAAGTTAACAATCTTTATGACTAAGCATTGAATACTGTCTTAGAAACAAAAACTATGGAAGACAATTACTTTACCTCATCAGATCTTGCTTTTAAATAATCAGTTTATTTGCTAGCATTTTAACATGCAACAAAAATACTTCTTGCTACCTTATGAATTAAACTCCTACTTGATCGATTGTTACCTGTTGAACCTGTAAGAACTAGCAGTCCATTTGTGTTAGCATAATGCTAAGTAAGCCCAAGTTTTCAATGATAGATTTCACCTACTTGCCAAAAAGTAAAATTATTAGTAACGCTAAAAGAAATCTGGATGCAGGTCATTCTTATATAACTTATGAAAATGAAAGTTGTATTAGTTATTTTATTATGAAACTAATTAATATTAAATGTTAAACTGTTTCATTTTCCACTAACCACTAGCAGTTAGTAAACTGCGTATTCAAACATTTTATGTTATCTTAAAAATTTTAAATTTTTATGAAATTTTGTGGTTATGACATGTGGTATCAGAGCACAAGGTCCAAACACTAGGACTTGATGAAGCTCAACTTGCTTATATGAAACAGTGAATTTAAATCATTTTGCTGATGTTGTTTTCTTTTAATGTTATTCAACAAAGAAATTTGTTTCTGAGTTTAACAACAGGTATGGAAAGACTAAAGGAATATGCGGAAGAAGAATCTCCCTTTACTGAACAAGAAAATTTACAAAGAGAACCTATATAAGAAGACATAACCACTAATTCCTCAGAACTTTTACAAACAGTAAAAGAATTAAAATCTGAAATGGAATCTAGAAAATGAGAGGATTCTGAGAGCTCGGGAGGAGCTGAATCAGATCCTAACAGAAATATTTCATACTGAGGGAAGGGGTAAAAGAGTTGATTCAGAATATATAAGTTATCAACATCAGAATAAAAAGACTAAACAGACTAAAAATGAAAGCAGCTCATCTTCCAAAGTATTTGGTGATCAACATAATTTTCATTCTACTAGTGATAGTAGTGAGGATAGCCACTATACTAAAAAGAGAAAATATAAACCTTATGAAGAAATTTCTAGAGAGTTTAAAAATATTAATCCGCCAACATTTAATGGAGAAACTGAAAAGGGGGAGGAAGCGGAATCCTGGTTATCTGGGATGTCTTAAGAAGTACTTCCAGATTTACAACTATTCTAACCAATTAAAGGCTAGAATGGCTATCTATAATCTTTCAGGGAAAGCTGATATATGGTGGCAATATTTAAAGAGAGTGAAAGGAATAAGAGAGAAGAACATAAATTGGAGTACCTTCAAGAAGTACTTTAAAAAGAAATTTTTATCTGAACAGTACTATGAAGAAAGGGCTAAAGAATTCTATGAGTTAAAACTGGGTACAATGACTATGAAAGATTTGAACAGTAAGTTTTTAAATCTGCTTAGGTATGTTTCATACCTTGTGGATGAAAAACCGAGGGGACAACAGTTCCTCAGCTGTTTACCTTATCACATAAAGGATACGATTGAGTATGACAATCCAAAAACTCTGGAAGAAGCTATGAGGAAAGTCAATTTATGTTATGAACAGAATCAGAAAAAGGAGAGTATGGCCAACTGGAAGGCCAAAAAGAATAATAATTATGATCAAAAGAAGAAAGAGTTTGTGCCCAATCAAAATTCTAAAAATAATAAGGCCAGAAATTTTCCTAATAAGAATTTCCAAGGGAATATGAATAATTCACCGAACAATTAGAACAATCAAAAGAGTAAAGACTCTGCTAATAATCATGGTAATTACATGAAAAGCTTTGAACGAAAAGAACCCATAAAGTTTTGGGAGTGTAATCGCCCACATTATGCCTCAGTCTATCCTAATCGGAAAAAGACTGTCAGTAATATCCATACAATACAGGAGGAGATCACTATTGGAAATTTAGCGAGCACTATGCCCAGGATCAATGCGGCCTTGGAGAATCGACAAGTAGACTATCAAACTTTCATGGTGGAAGTAAAAGGTAAGATAAACCAAACACCCATAGCTATTTTTATTGATCCAGGAGCTATTTTAAGTTATATTTCACCTAATTTGGTAGAAAAATGTAAACTGCCTGTTGAAAATTTTGTAAGTTCTTGGTTGGTTTAGTTAGCTACTAGTACAAAGAGGAAGGTAACTAGTTTTGTAAAGGATTGTGCAGTAGTTATGGATCAATTTGAAACTTTTTTAAAGCTTAATGTACTACCTCTGGGTTCTTACGACATACTAATTGGTATGGATTCGTTAGAGCAACATAGGGTGATCTTAAACTGCTATGATAAAACCTTTACTTGTATAAATAATGATGGAAAATCAATAAGTGTAAAGGAATCCCTAGAAAAACAACTATATGGAAGATTTCTACTCTGCAGCTTAAGAGAGTTGTTAGGAAAGGTTGTAAGGCTTATGCAGTAACGGTAACTAATGAATAAAATTTAAATAACATCGATAAATTAAAATTGGAGGATATACCAGTTTTAAAAGAGTATGCAGATGTATTTCCGGAAGAAATTTCAGGACTACCTCCGAAAAGGGAACTAGATTTTACCATTGGGCTGGTACCTGGTGTAGTACCCAGCTCAAAGGCCCCTTATCGGATGAACATACTTGAACTTAATGAACTTAAGTCACAATTAAAAGAACTTATTGACAAGAAGTATATTCGACCCAGTGTGTCTCCCTAGGGGCCACCTGTCATCTTCGTTAAGAAAAAGGACGGAACTCTACGACTTTGCATAGATTACCGTCAGTTGAATAAGATGGCTATTAAAAATAGATACCCGTTTCCTCGCATAGATGATATGTTTGATCAACTACGTGGAGCCACGGTGTTTTCAAAAATTGATTTAAGGTCTGGATATCACCAAGTTAGAATTAAAGATGAGGACATATTTAAAACAGTTTTTAGGACTCGATATGGCCATTATGAGTTTG
Source organism: Pseudotsuga menziesii (assembly GCA_001517045.1). Taxonomy (NCBI): domain Eukaryota; kingdom Viridiplantae; phylum Streptophyta; class Pinopsida; order Pinales; family Pinaceae; genus Pseudotsuga; species Pseudotsuga menziesii. Next base: position 29,810 of record LPNX011164141.1, on the reverse strand, counting down.
TCGTCATGCCATTCGGGCTAACTAATGCTCCAGCTATTTTTATGTGTCTAATGAATAATGTAATGCATAAATATCTGGATAAGTTTGTGGTCATGTTTATCGACGACATATTAATCTATTCGAAATCTAAAGAAGAACATAAGGAACATTTAAAAATTGTCTTGCAAGAGTTACGAGATCATCATCTCTTTGCAAAGTTTAGTAAATGCGACTTCTTTAAGGATAAAATTTAGTACTTAGGTCATGTGGTGACTAAAGAAGGAATTTCGGTGGATCCCGAAAATATGAAGGCGATTGAAGATTGGCAAGTTCCTAAAGACGTAACTGATGTTCGATCCTTCATGGGAATTACCGGTTATTACCGGAGGTTCATTGAAGGGTTTTCAAGAATCGCAAATCCGATAACCTCTTTGCAGAAGAAGGGAAAGAAATTTGATTGGAATCAGAAGTGTGAGGATAGTTTTAAAAAGATAAAAACTTTATTAACCAGCGCACCTATTTTAAGAATAGTTGATCCAAATAAAGAATTTATAGTGTGTACTGACACCTGCAATGATGGTTTAGGCGGAGTATTGACTCAAGAAGGGCATGTTATCACTTATGAGTCTAGGAAATTGAAAATTCTTGAAAATAATTATCCAACTTATGACCTGGAATTAGCTACTGTCATACATGCTCTAAAGATGTGGCGTCATCATTTAATTGGAATAAAATTTATTCTAATGACAGATAACAAAGGACTAAAATATATGTTAGATCAACCTAACCTGAATGCTAGACAAGCTAGGTGGCTAACTTTTCTAAGTGAGTATGATTTCAAAATTCAGCATATTAAAGGGAAAGAAAATAAAGTTGTTGATGCATTAAGTAGAAATGCAAGGCTGAACTTTACAGTAATTATCAGCACTTATACAACAGATCTGGAAGAACAGCTTAAAGTAGGGTTAGAACAAGATGAAATTTACCAAAAATTACAAGCAAAAGCAAAAGAAAATCCAGCAGAAAGTTTAAGTAAAGGGTACAGCTTGAATGAAAAAATATTTTTACTGTATAAAGACAAAATGTATGTACCCAATGTACCTAAAGTTAAGTTATTAATTTTAGACGAAATCCATAAAACTCCATACTCAGGCCATCCAGGTTATCAAAAGACTATAACTATGTTAAGAAAAGAATATTTTTGGCCAAACATGAAGACTGAACTGGCAGAATATATCGCCAGATGTTTTGAATGTCAGCAAGTAAAAACTGAACATCAACATTCAGCTGGATTACTTCAGCCATTGCCCATTCCTAGCTGGAAATGGGAGATAATTAGTCTTGATTTTGTTACTGGACTGCCTAAAAATCAGAATTTAAATGATTCTATAATGGTAGTAGTTGACAAATTGAGTAAAGCAGCCCATTTTATACCTGTAAAAACTACTTATAAAGCTGCAAACATAGCTGATATCTTTTTAAAGCAAATTTTTCGACTGCATGGGATACCGAAAGTTATAATCTCAGATAGAGACCCTAAATTTACAGGTAACTTTTGGAAAACTCTGTTTAAAGGATTAAACACTACACTAAATTTTAGTACTTCATTCCATCCTCAAACTGATGGACAGACTGAAAGAGTAAACCAAGTACTGGAAGATTTACTAAGAATGTATGTAAAGGATCAGCCAGGTAAATGGGAGGATTATTTGCACCTGGTAGAATTTGCTTATAATAATAATTATCAAGCTTCAGCCATATTTAGTCCTTTTGAAATCTTGTATGGAAGGAAGTGTAACACTCCTATCTCTTGGAGTAATCCGGTGGACAGATTAGTATTAGGTCTTGAATTATTGAAAGAAACGGAAGAAATTGTAAAGCAGGTACAAGGTAATCTGAAAATTGCGTAAGATCGACAGAAAAGTCAAGCGGACCTTAAAATAAATCCAAAAGAGTTTCAGGTAGGTGAACATGTGTTCATCAAGGTGAGACCCAAAAAGAGCTCTCTGAAGTTGGGTAGTTGTGAAAAACTAGCACCTCGTTACTGTGGTCCTTTTGAAATATTGTCCAGGATTGGACAGGTAGCCTATGAGTTAGCCTTACCACCCAATTTAAGAGTTCACAATGTTTTTCATATTTCTGTATTAAAGAAATATGTTCATGATGCTACTCATGGTGTTAACTGGAATGATGTACAGGTGGAACCAGAAGGAGATTTTTTGGTGGAACCGGACTCTATCCTCGAGCGAAGGGAGATCACACTTCAGAACCGCACCATTGGTCAGGTGAAGGTGCAATGGAATCACCTTAGTCTAGAGGAAGCCACCTGGGAATTGGAAATTCATATGCGAGATGCATATCCAATTCTGTTCTACGAAAATTCTGAGGACGAGGAATAAATAACATCGAGGACGATGTTATAATTTAAGGGGGTGTGTATGTCACATGCCCCAATTTTGCAAAAACAATTTTATATTATTTGAGGAACATTATGTTAAATTTTATGCTAAGTTGTAATTATGACCAGTGGGGTCAAGAATATTTATTGTAAATTCAAGATATTTTATTTATAAATAAATAAATGAGGAGACAATAGCTTAGGAGAGCTCTTAAAAGAGTGTTTACTGGTCAAATTGGTGGAGGAGACTGGGTGGAGAGCAAACTAACATATGGTAGCATCCTCAAACCACTTCCAACTGTTGTAGGTGGCAACCTCCCTACATTTGTGGTCATGATTCCCCAAGAAAGTGGAATTAGAGCAGGTGGCTCAATTAATGAAAACTGACCCAGAAGACCTAGGCATCTTTATAAAAATTCCCATTGAAGAGAGCTGAGGTTGCTCATTCTAGAGAAGTGATCATTCAGGGTGAATGAATTTACTTCAGATAAATTCAATGGAAGGGAAATTGGAAAGTGTTTGAGGGGATAACTGCTAAGTGATCTTGTTGCAGCTTTTAAGCTAAAGATCATACTGTTGAGAGCAGATTGTTGTTATTGAGGTATTGAACTAGTCAGTTGACAGAGGGTTCTACAATTGCATTTTCCACCCAATTCTTAGCCAAGAAGACCAGGAACAGGCTCGGGGGTCCTGAGGAAGCGTTGTTTGAGTGCTCTGCAGAAGATTGGTAGGGAGGAACCGCCTCTTAAAGCTGTTGTCGTCTTGTCCTCAACATGTTCTATGTTATTTTATTTTACTATTTTAGTTAAATAAATCCTAGTTTATCTATTATATGAATGTTAAAAGTTCAGAGTTCGTGAATTGTTAGATTTAGTATTCTTATTAGATTGTTATATAAAAGAAATTGGTTTAGAGAATTGTGAAATAGAATGGAATTAAATTTCTAAACTGTGTTTTTCCACACCTGAAAACCAGGTCGTACTCTAGCACAGTTAGAATGCTTTAAGTAAATGAAAGAATTCTTAAGAGAATGAAGATAGGTTTTTTTTTATCTGTTGATATCAGAGTAAAATTTTATTTCAATTTTTAGAATACAATGAAAAAGCAGTGTGAAGGTTTGTTTGTATTACTGTTTTATTTTAGTGTAACTAAAAAAAATGCAGGAAAAGAAATAGTAAACTACACTAGAGTTACAGTAATAGTACACTATTACAAATAAAATTTTATAGGAGATAATAGCTAAGTATTTAAACAAGTTATTAACCAAACAATACTTCTTTTATACTATTAACTAAATCTTAAAACTATTACTTAATAAAAATCAGATTAGGGTTACATTTATAAACCCTTTATTTATGAAAAATAAATAGAGTTCTAAAGTTAACCTTTTATTCTTTGTAGAGCTATAAATAATTATAATTTACAGAACAATAAATAAAAATTAATTGTAAATATAAACATTAAACGAAATAAAACTCATAATTTCATATTTAGGAGCTAATTATTTTTAATAAAGAGGCTTATAACCTGTGAAAGAAAAACCTGAGGGTCGAAACCCTAACAACTAATTTATCCAATTATAAATCAATCTATTTAAGTTTTAACCTTTTACATTATTAACTGTGTAACGAAATTATCAAGAAGGCTAGAATTCATCCAATAGACTGACCATTGTCTTTTTACAAACAAATAGCTTTTATAAAACTTTTAAGATAGTAAAATAACACATTATTTACAGGTCAACAAAACCAATGTAAAAAAATGAGACAAAGCTCCAAAATTGACGAAGTCTTTCTTTAATTAAAAACAACTGTATTACATTGTCAGGCCGTAAGGCTAAGACTTAACAAAAATACATATCACGGCTCAAAGTCCGGTATTACCCAGCATAACAGCAAGGGTCTGTAAGTAAAAATGGAAAGCAACTTGATAAAACTTCTTAACTAACGAAGAAACCGAAACATGCTTCCAAACATTGTGTTTTTCCTTCATTAACCCTCATTGCAAGTAGGGAAAAACCCATATTTGAAATCAGGGCTTACCAGTTGGGGCCACGAGTCTACTAAAGTCGGTCGTTGTCTTCTTTCCACTAAAGATTGGAGCTGTCATGGGTTCCTGTAAAGAGCACATTATTGAGCGTTACAATAATGCTCATCTTCTAAGCTTAAACCCTAACTATGTAAATAACTTAACCAAGAGTTTTTCATAATAAATAATTGAGTTGTCTTACCTGCAAGTAAGAAGAGAATTCGAGCAACGAATAAGATGTCACCATCTTTAGCAATTTATACAGGGAAGTATTCAAACCCCTACACCAACCCTAGAGTGGAGACAATGTCAACAAGCTTAAGCTTCACAAAGCCATGACGAGCCACAAGAAAAAAAAAACTAAAACGATGGACAGGCCGAGAGCCAAAAAAATAACCACTCACGCAGTAAGGTTCACAACCACGAAGATTAATGACCTAATACTGAGTAATGAGACTACATCATCAACAAACACCAGCTATGGAGCAAGCAAGCAGAGGAACAACCTCTCATGGCCACCAAGAAAACTACACAGAGCAGCCCGCAGGCCAACGAAACCCTCGAAGACAAATGACAGGTGAATAGGGTTTTCCTGTCTTTTAAGTCACCAATGCATGGACGAGAGCAGACCACGTGCCCTCCAAATCTTTCAACCACGCAACGGTCTTGTCTATAGTCAATCCACGTTTCCAATTATCAATTTATTATTGCAATGATCAATAAACAAACTATGTAATAGACTATGGAACGAATATATATATATATATATATATATATATATATATATTCACTAATGAAAACATAAACTATATCATTGTAATCAACATTATCGAGGTTTATGATAATTGTTAACAATGATTTTATGCCGTTGACCATAGAATAAACATTTTCCAAATAACAATTTGTATGTTCACTTTGTAGAACGACTTTAAAATATTTACATATTATTTGAAGCTCAAACTATACAATTTGCAATCGAAGGTTTAAGGTTAGTTAGAATTGCTAATAACTAATATATGTCATTTGACTATAGAGTAAAGGTGTTTTAAACCATGTCAAATAAACAATCGCAAGGCTCAACCTTAGTGCAAACTTGTGCAAATAATGTTTTGTATGCTCAACTTGCCAATGACAATAATAATGAATCTTATCATTATTTATAAAGTCAATTGTGCTTACTGGGTTCTAGCATAGTATAGGAATCTTTGTTATAATGTTTCATTGATATAGACCTTATATTAGAAGTTCTAGGTAGAAAAATCTATCATAGTAGTTATTATAAACTACAATTTATTATAAGTGAGGCAACATGATAATAGTAATTTTTATATGGTGTAAACCATGCACATGGTTTATAAATTATAGGAATAACACTGATAATGTATTTACCTATGATTTAAATTTTATAAAAGTGGTGGTAGGTAGTATTCCATCTTAAGATGATGTATCTAGTTACAAGAACCAAACTTATAATGTCATGGAAAATTCCAGGTAGTAAGATCTCTATAGGATGCAAGTAACAATTAGATTGGTACATTATAGAATAATGTGGTATTGTATGTTTTTACAATAATACATGCAGCAAGGCGATAATTTAAGTATTGAAGTTTATAACTTGATGTTTAGCTTATGTACATACAAACATCAAGTTAATAATTTCTGTGGCTAGTAAGATAGAGACAAAATAGAAACATGTACTCTATTGGAAATCCTTACCTTCGAGATTGATAGAAGTACTTTCATGAATAAAAGATAGTACATTTAAACATAATATTAGTGAAATAAGCATGTTAAATTAGAAGTAATTGTATGACGAAGAACTTGAGATCTTAGCGCATAGTTAGTATCTTTTTGTTTAGCTAAAGTATGATAAAGTTAACAATATTTATGACTAAGCATTGAATACTGTCTTAGAAACAAAAACTATGGAAGAAAATTACTTTACCTCATCCAAGCTTGCTTTTAAATAATCAGTTTATTTGCTAGCATTTTAACATGCAACAAAAATACTTCTTGCTACCTTATGAATTAAACTCCTACTTGAACGATCGTTACCTATTAAACCTGTAAGAACCAGCAGTCCATCTGCGTTAGCATAATGCTGAGTAAGCCCAAGTTTTCAAAGATAGATTTCACCTACTTGCCAAAAAGTAAAATTATTAGTAAAGCTAAAAGAAATCTAGATGCAGGTCATTCTTATATACCTTATGAAAATGAAAGTTGTATTAGTTATTTTATTATGAAACTAATTAATATTAAATGTTAAACTGTTTCATTTTCCGCTAACTGCTAACAGTTAGTAAACTGCGTATTCAGACATTTTATGTTATCTTAAAAAATTTAAATTTTTATGAAATTTTGGGGTTATGACAGTGCAACAGCAAGAAAGGTGCTTCATCCATGTATTTGGTGGCCTACCGTCCATCATGATGCAGCAGATTATGCGCGAAGCTGCGATGTATGTCAACGCACTGGGAAACCATCACGGTGAGATGAGATGCCACTAGTACCGTAGGTGACTTTGCAACCTTTGGATAAATGGATTGTGAATTTTATGGGTCCAATAAACCCACCCAGAAAAAGAACTGGTGGGCGGTACATAATCACAGCAACAAACTACTTGACAAGATGGGAGGAGGCTGCCCCAGTTGTGGACTGCACTACATTGATAACAACAATATTGCTATTTGATAACATTGTGAGATGGTTTGGATTCCCAAGGATACTAATGAGCAACCAAGGCAGCCATTTTATCAATCGCACGGTCAGAGCGCTAACGGAGGAGTTGCAGATACAGCACAAGAAAAGTACACCATATCATCCGTAGGAAAACGGGACTATAGAATCATTCAACAAAATCTTAGAGCATGCACTTACAAAGGTATGTAATGCTAACTGAGATGACTGGGATTTGAATATTCCAGCCTTGTTGTGGGTGTATCGAACCACATACAAAAGGTTGAAGGGGAAAACACCGTTCAAATTGGTATATGGGCAAGAGGCAGTCATGCCTATGGAGTACATCGTCCCCAGTCTGCGCATTGCAACAGCAACCAGCATGGATGATGACGCAGCATTAGAAGAGCACACAGCATAGTTGATGCAGCTTGAAGAAGACCATTTTATTGCAGGGTTCCATTAGCACGTCAAGAAGGATTGACAGAAGGCATGGCATGATCACCATATAAAAAACAAACAATTTTAGCAAGGAGATTTAGTGCTACTCTACGACAAAAAGTTCTTGAAGCATATAGGTAAGTTACAAATGCATTGGTTGGGTCCTTATCTTTTTAATTCTATTACCTCTAGGGGCACAGTTCAACTGTAGTAGTTAAATGGGGTGGTGCTGCCAAAGTTTGTGAATGGAAGCTGCTTGAAACCCTATCGAACAAGGAAAGAACCGCGTAATTCCTGAGGCACTGTGCAATGAAAAAAAAGGTAGGATAGATAGAAAAAGGATGAGCACACCAGAAGGAAGGGGTTGCGCAAGAACAGGAGTCACTGGCACAACTAGGTAGCCAGACCACGACAGCCGCAGGGCTATGATTTATTCAAATCAACAATAAATACGGGTAGTTAAAAGCAGTAGCCAACAATGCTTGTTGAAGCGACGCGCATTTATGGATGATCCGACCATTGGGTTGGTAGATTGACGATGGATTTGGGTAATTAATACAGGATTTAGTCATGATGATCATGGTTGATTTAGTAATGATGAAGGATGGATCACCCACATGCTATAAGAAGGTGTTCGACTCAGGTGGAAAGCACCATTTGAGTTGTGTTGAGTGAATTGCAGAGCGTGATTGAAGCAGAGCTACTCTTGAGGGAAGTCTGTGAATTACAAAGTGAAGTGGATGGTGTGTGATAGCTAGACCAATGAGGTATATTGGTGCAGCATGCTGAGCAACCCCAAAACTATGGAGACTTGGAGTGAGCGAGAATCACCGATTCGACCCATTTCCATTGTTCAAGAAATCATGAGCATGCCAGTCGGATCCTCATCAATTTCGAGGGGGAAGCGGAAGGCCCAGAAGCCAAGCGGCATGCCACCATAGAAGAGGCAGATGAGAACTTTCATATGGGCGCAAGGGGAAGGCACTGCTCAAATAGGTCTCTCTAGCTCTAGAGCTGTTGAATCAAGATTTCACACTGGGGTTTCTGTTAAGGATATTCCAGGGTACATTGTGCCCACCTGACCTAGTGCAAAGCGTCGGCGCTTGACCAAAAATCAGAAGTACCAACCAAAAATGTCGTCGTTGCCGAAGGGGGTGGTCTGCACCATCGACATTGTCCCTGCGTTGATGAATATGAAGAACGAGGATCATGACTTATTACCGTGGAAATATGTCACGGATGAGCCTTATGAGTCATTTTCATCGGTCACAGGAGGATCAATAGTGCATATTCCTCAGCCATGGGCGCAAGGGCCGGATAAGTTTGGGTTGTTGGGGCTCATCAACATGCCGCATTTTGGAAGGCTGAATGAAGCCAGTGCATGCATCAAGCATCTATTGGCGTGCTTCCATTTATTTTATTTTATTTCTAAGATTATGGGGTCGCCGAAGGATGGGCCCGACCCATCGCAGTATTTCAAAGGCTGAGATAATGATAAGCGACTAGAGACACGGTTGAAGTAGAGGTATGATTTTTCATGCGATGGCAGAGCCTATTGCATCGACAGCATTAACAACAGAGAGGTTATTATTGGCACAAGGATTCTTGCAAGTAAGATTGTTAGGAAGAATCACCCTATTCAGTGCACTTCGAGGGTGATTGCATGCGCACATAAATGTGCTAAGGGAGTCCAAATTAATTGGTCTCTCTTTTTGTTAAACCAATCAACTGAGGACGCGGTCATATTTTAGGTTGGGGAGCGACCCTTCACTTATAGTTAGCTATTGATATTAATTGCATTGGTGGCTTGGATGGAGCCAGAGGATTACCAAAGAATGACGTTCGAAGCTATTGAGGTTTGCAAAGGCGCACGATATCAAAACTTGTGGTGGGTGGAGGAGCCTAATCGACAAGAAGATTGCGTGATCCACTTTTAGGTCTACTGGGAGGCGTTACAAGTAGCAGCGATTAAAGTTCCAAGATTATCAGACACGGAAGTAGTGAAATATCAGCGGATTATGCAGTTTTCCATTAGGCTGCATATTATTCAGATCCAGGCTAGGCGCGACCTTGACAAGCAATGGATGCCAATGGGCTACAAGCTGACAGATGAATAATTGGACACAGCGGTCCAGGATTGGCCTACTGACTAGTGCAAACCAGTAAGAATAGAAGAAGTATCGACGGGGCCACCAACAAATTCCCCTAAAGAACCCGTGCGCAAGGAGCAGAGTCATCCTGATTCAGACAACGAATCATCAACATAAACTCCTATGGACCTATAAGCGCAACACATCTTGAATGAAATAAAGATGAAGAGGCAAATCCAACAGTAGTACCAAATCCGCGTTGGAGGCACAATTGCAAAGGCTCATTAAGACCATCATAGACTCAGCTGATGTTGCCGTAAAAGAAATGTGGAGGTCTGCTCAAGAAGGTTTTGTTGAGGAACACAACAAGTTTGATTCTATATATAATGTTGTAGTAGGAAGAGGACCAGAAATTGTAGTTGTGTAAGATTTCATGTCAATTAGCACTAATCCGTGGGCAAGGAACGTTCAGGTTCCCCCGACTGCAATCGAAGTTGGATGAGAGGATGTCAAATCCTCACTGGAGCAACTTCAGAGCATTGCACTGGACATCAACAAGATATCAACTCAGACTCTAGTACACATGCACCAGGTTGCCAACCAGGATTTGGCAGATAAACATAAGGAGCTCAATGACTAGTACTTATGGTTGTAGATTGAAGACGAAGCAATGAAGAAGGAATTTGAGGAATTGTGATGGGTAAGGGGGCAATTGACAGCAGAAAAAGTGCAGGAGATTGCCGCATTGAAGACTGCACCGGAGGAACTAGAGAGGAAGCCTGTTGCAGAAATTACTGAGCTAAAAAGGAAATTGGTCGCCTTGTTATTGAGAAGGCACAGCTATTTACGAGTCAGGGGCACGTAGAAGAGACCATTACAAATGCATTGTGGTACATCCACAAAATAATACTAGAGATGGATGCAGTCACTAAGGCCAAGCGACTTGGAGAAGTCATCGCACACCTCTAGTTGGACAACGGCCTTTTGAATGCTATGGTTTACCCAGAGACATCGCCAGAGCAAGTCGTGGAACGAAAGTTTGCCATTGAAGAGATTGTCGCACATTTTGATGAAATGGAGCAAGATGCAAAGAAGGTCATGGAGCCAATGACACAATTTTGGGGTAGTGTCACTCAACATGAGCAGCGAGATCAACTCACCAAGCAACCGCAACAAGCAGAGAACCAGTTGGCAACATTGAAGACGACATTAAGGACGATGATGTCAATTGTATAGATCACATGATCTGTTGAACTGAAGGAGCTCTAGCAGCTACTTGCAAAGGCATAGGAGCGACAGTGGAGACACAATGACCAGCTCAACGAGTTCCAAGAGATTGGAGCACAACTGTCGGGAAAAGCACTTGTTTCACTGTAGGCTGTACAAGACAGTAAGAAAGAGGTTAATGATAGGATGGTGGAGCACCCATTGAAACAGGATCGCCTTACATGTCAAGATGTTGCTAAGAAAGTCAAAGCGCAAGTCACATAAATTTCTCAACAATATGAAGACTTCAAGATTATGATCAATGAGTACACCAAGTCCGCCTGATGTGGCTCGAGGACGAGCCACAAAACTGTGTTGAGGGCCTGTTGGCAAGGGATTGGGGTAAGTTGCGCAACATCACGGATGTTGCGCAAGCTTAGAAGACACCACGCAAGACGAAGATAGCGCAATAGGCGGAAGATAGACTAATTTTGATTATTTTAAGTCACTTTTTGTACTTTTGGACCATTTTTTGTGGATATTGGTTAATAGTCAGTTAAATCGGTTAGGAGTTAGTTAGAAGTGGACCATGAATGTAAAGACACAAGCCTATATATAGAAAGAATAATTGTAAATGAAGAATCATCAATACATAGAGAGAGAGAGAGAGAGAGAACAAGTTGTTATCTGTCTCAGATCAATTGTCCTATGCTTTGATCTTATGGTTGATTGCACAGAAGTAATATGATAAGACGGATGTTGATCTGAATCACTGTTGTTTTCTTTTGTCTTTTTCTATCTTTTTGTTCCTGCAAACCTAATGATAAATTCTAAGTGAATCTGAAATATGGACCTATGATGCGATGTTTTACCTTTTATGAATGATGTCGTATTTTCCAGTCTATATCTGTTACAGTTATGAATGAATGATGTCTGAGAATGAATGGTTCTATTAGAGAAGTTGATCTGATCTAGTTTTTGAGTTGATGAACCGTCGATGCCCTAACCCTCTTCTATACTGCGGAAACTTGGTTCCGTTAGCCCTCCCTCGAACATCTCGGGTGAGACCTCATCTGCTCTGTGGGTGTTTCCAGACAGGGTGAAACTTGTTTGGGCCGATGCTGAGGGAGATCGCAGTGAGTTGAGTGTCGACAAAGTGGGACCCCTTTTGACTGGGTTTTGTTGGTCGAGGGTTAAGCCAACACTTTCTAGTAAAATGATATTTCTCATAGTATTAATAATATTGTTTTTTTTTAATGGAGTGGTGCCTTGAATAATTACAAATTAGGCAAATGGTCACCCTTGGGGGAAATTCTCAAGGAGGACTTAATTTATAGAGATTGCATAAAAAATAATTCCTGAGGCTAAGAAAAAGCATCTAAAAGGTTAACTAATGAAAATAATAGGTTGCTTAAACAACAAAGACACCCAAAAAAATGAATACTTCTACTTTATGTGCAGATGTCCTAAATATTACTAAATATAAATAAATGGGATCCCTGTGTATGTGGCTTAGGACGTTAAAGAGTATGGTTCCCTACAAGTAGAGTGTTAGGGAAAAAATACTAGCAATATAAAATGGGCTATATTGGGGTATTAGCTAATTAGAACACTCAAAATCAATGCATAAAACAACAAGAAAAATGACATGCACAAGGCTGAAATAACCCCCTAACAATTGAAAATGAAGACTTGGGAAATCAGCTCCTAATCCTAAGGTCTCTATGGAGTCGTTCACTAAGGATTTAAAGGTCAAATTAAACTAGGAAGTAAAAATAACATTCAACAATTAAAAGATTAAGTAAACCAAGCACATGCAAACAACATGAAGGTTGGAAAACAGAGACAAATGTTGACTAATGAAACTATAGAGAATTAGGACCAAGAATGAGGGTACTTACATGTTTCTTATGGTTGGTGAAGTTGTTCCACCCTTCCTATCAGTGAGTTAAGGTAGATCCTATCCTATAAAAACTCCAAGAATGGTTGGGGTGCAATTGAGATACTAAGTTCTCCAACTTGTAAACAAAAAACAACATAGTAAGTGTGGATTTTTGGATAACACAAATACCAAATTGAAATTAGCCTACGAACTAAAAAAATCATGCAAAACCAACTAAGAGAATGGAAAATTTTGAAAAGCAATGAAGCAAAAACAATTTCTCAAAGCAAAACCCCATTTTCTAAAACCACCAAGGCGTAGTGGGTGAAGTTATTGCTCTTTTTCAGCATGCAAACACTAAAAATAATGTTCCAAACCTGAAAATATAATATATAACTACTCAAAGTGGATGGAAACGAATACAATCTATCAACAACACACAAAGACACAAGAGATTTAAGGCACAAAATATTTATGGTTTCTATTCATGTAAGAAACTATACAAAAGTAATGTACAATGAGAAACTCACTTGCTTTTATAGAATAAGAAAGGAGCACAATCCCCATCCCAAAATTATGGAGGGATGAGATTAAAACATCTCAAAACAATATCAAATATTGAGATAATTCTCACCTTTTCATTTTTTTACAAGCTATAAATTATTGTCAAAAAGAGGGGGGGGTGGGGGGGTATTGCCTCTAATGGTGGGGTCACTAGGGAGTCCCCCTTACATTCAATTTTGATACATTACATTGCTTGATTTTTGTCACATCATTTTGTTTTTGGTAATTCCCCCTCTAGGAGGATAAATGTGCCCCATTGAAGGAGAGTGTTGGTTGGGCCACATTGTAAGTTTTAAACTTGTGAAGAAGAAAAAATGCGTACAAATTATTTTAAGAAAAAACAGAGATTAAACCACAACATACACACAATATATAGAGATTTACCTTGGAAACCCTTAAAGGGAAAAAACCAACAAAACTTAGAGTCGCACCTCTATCTTTCTCATTATGTTTATTAACTATTCACAATACAATATGTAGGTATTTTGCAACATCCAAAAACCTAATTCGTTAACCTAG
>LPNX011164135.1:110145-164051 GCA_001517045.1 Pseudotsuga menziesii | reverse complement strand
CCGAGTCTTCTCTTAGAGGACGGTCTTTCCTCTTGTATTCTCTTCTAGGAAATTCGGGAATGACAGGCAATCCTCCAATCTTCTTTAAGTATGCCCTGGTATGTCTTCTTAGATCGTTAACAATCTCGTTGCGGATAGGGTACAGATATTCTCTTTCTTCTTCTTCCGGAATTGAATTGCGTGGTACACTACTACCAGAACTGTAACCAAAGGAATCTTCTCTGGAAAATGGGTTTCCTCGGCCAGCCATGCACTGGCGACCCTCCTTCTAACGCCAAGAATGTTGAGGCCTGGAAAATCGCAGGCGGCAACAATAAGGGATTCTCCCCAATCAGTGTTCCCAACTAGCTCGCTGACTGTTTGGTATAGGGAATCCGTCCGGTTTGCGGTCCGGCTACCGTAGGTCAAAGTAACAAACAAAGGCTATACCGGTTGTGGCTCGGCCCACCGAGTTTTTGTATTTTGACTTAAAGGAATGATATGCACGTGCCTAATTAAATGCAAGATGGTTTAAATGCAGGGGGCGGTCACAAAGTGATGCGCAGGTTCTTACCTCTCGTCTTAAACTCACAAGCAAACAAACCAAATACGAACAGAAATAACTAACTATCTAAACTATCCCTAGGGAGCGGGACTATCACCTTATCTGAGCAATACAAAATCACATACGGTAAGAAAAACCACAGATAGCTGATACTTTTCCCACAGTACATGAAAACTATAAATATTCAAATAACCAGTTAGCCAATCATTCTATAATAACAATTATTACTCATAGTGCAAATGCATCCCAGAAAAGACTGCAGAATAATTAACAAGAACTTAGGTTCGAAACATCAAATATCCTTACAGCGCATGAAATACAGCTGAACACGAAATAGTTCTTCTTCAGCATTATTCATTGAATAGCATTGGTACATTTCACCTCTTTACTCTTTCCAGCAGACAAAATTGCAGTTCACTTCGCAAAACGAAATAGTTCCTCTTACAAGTCAACAATTACAAAATTTTCTAAGGGAAAAAGCCCTTCCTTTCATCGAGCTTCCCATTATTTAAACTACCACTCCCCCCTCTGGGTTCCCTCAACGCGTCTTTTCAATGCCCTTGACGATTCAGTTTCTTTCCTGGTCGTTTCACCTTCTCCATCATTTCCACAGGCGTTTATTTTCTGACAGTAACCGCTAAAAAGAAAATGTCCCATCGGCGCCTCAGTCATTCGTTCACGTTGTCCTTTTCGGCGCGATGCTATGCTTCAGCGATTCATGAGATGATCCCTGCATACAAACTTGGTGCATTATCCATTGAATTCAGACATTAGGCATCCATAATTTTAAATTATAATGATATATCCACAACGAGCTAGCCTAGTTCATCCGGGTAAGGAACTGCGGAGGCTCGGAATGGCAACGCAAAGGTAAATCGGCAGTCGGGAAGTTCTTAGATCGGATGGGAGAAGGCTCCAGGAGCCGCAACGGCGGAGGAGTTCTAGAAGAGGGGAAACGGAAACACGGGCGTCGTAGGTGATCGGGCGGCGGAGAGGAGTGGATTGGACGACAGACTACTCTTCCACCCGCAACGGCGGATGGAACGCAGGCTACAAAAAGGCGACGGAGGCTAAAAAGGTGGAGTTTGGGTGTCATTTGAAACTCACGTCGGGGCCCAACTTTGTCTCCCAGCCGCAACGTCGGGTGAAACTAACGTCGGGGCCCGACTTTGTCTCCCCAGCCGCAACATCGGGTGAACCGGTACTCTGGGGCAAGCGACTCACAACCCGAATCGGGCGTCGGAGAGAAGTGGATCGGATGGAGACTTTGGTCCAAGAGCCACAACGGCGCGTGATATAAGACTCCATTTCTTCCAAAAGAGGCCCGATCCAAAGGGAAGAATTAACAGCGCTAAGGCTCCAATGAGGCCAAAAACCAAAAATTCGCTAAGGTAAACCTTCACACTCTTAGAAGTGTTAAAACCGATCTCGCGACTCACATTGAACTGAACGCAACCAGCCAACAAGACGGACGCTCAACTTTAAAGCAAAGATACTCAAAGACGCCAAAATTTCAATCTTACATTCAAGTAAATCAAGATAAGGAGGGGTCCCAGAATTTAAGTGAAAAACTGAAGTCGGGGAAAAGGTTGCGGCAGCAACACAACGCTGAGCAACTTTCCAAATGGCGATGGACATAGATTTTTGTGGTTTGATTGGCCGCAGCGTAGTAGTTTATTTGGATGATGGTACATTTTTCTCCAAGAAAAGAGAAGAGCACACTTCTCATCTAAAGCAAATTTTTTATCACTGTCAGAAATATGGCATCTCCTTAAATCCGAAGAAGAGTGGTTTTTCCGTATTAGAAGGAAAGCTACTAGGTCATATAATTTCTAAGAAAGGGATCTCCATAGAGCAAGAAAGGATTAAAGCTATGGCACAGATCCCTTTGCCCCACAATAAGAAAGGAATGCAATATTTTATGGGGACTATAAACTTTGTGCGAAGTTTTGTGCCCGATTTTCCCTAGATAGTCAAACCTTTGCAACAAATGATTAAGAAAAGTTCTCAATTTAAATGGAATGACTTAGAGAAAGGTGCATTCGACAAGATTAAAATGGAAATAGCCCAAGCGCCTTCTCTCAAAAGTCCAAATTTCGAGAATGATTTCATCTTATACACTTTTGCTTTAGACAACTCGCTAGCAGTAGTGCTTACGCAGAAAGAAGAAGGGGGAGATGAGTACCCCATATCATTCATGAGCTGCATTACAAGGTGCTGAGTTGAATTATCTCGTTGTTGATAAACACACATGTGTATTTTTTAAGGAAATGAAGCAATTCAGATCATATATACTGAAGAACAGAACCAAAGTTATTATGCCTCACTCGGCAATCCACAATATTTTTGTACAAAAGGAGTTAGGAGAGAGAAGGGAAAATTGGGTCACTACCTTGCAGGAGTATGACTTGGAATTTAAACCAGCAACTATTTTCAAATGAAAAGGACTTTGCAAACTAATGGCTGAAAGTCAGGAAAATGAAGAAAATGATTGGAAAAATGAGACAAAATTGCATATGATCGATGTGTGCCCCATATTTACAGCACTAGAATATTGGTATAGATATTTAGTACATTATCTCCAACAGAATTATTTGCCTAAACCCCAGAATTTCAAACAAAGAAGGGCATTGCGGTTGAATTTTACATTGTATCAGATAATCGACAAATTTCTTCTCAAAAAAAACTATGACAGTGTTTTTCTCAGATGTTTAGAATTAGAAGATGCAGCCAAAGTCATGAAAGAATTGCATGATGGCCCTGCTGGAGGTCATTTTTTACGAGACACTCCAGCACACAAGATTCTAAGGGCTAGATAATATTGGCCAAATTTGTTTAAATACACTCATGCTTACGTAAGGAAGTGTGATACATGCCAAAGTAGCGGTGGAAGACAAGCAAAGGAAGAAGGGCTTTACAACCAGTTATTATTTTTGAACCATTCGAGCAATGGGGAATCGATATTATTGGAGAGATGAATCCCAATTCTTCATTACAACACAAATACATCCTCATGGCCATAGATTATTTTACCATATGGGTAGAGGAAATCCCGTTACGGAAAGTAAACGAAGATGCGGTTATGGATTTCTTACAAGACCATATTATGACCAGGTTTGGGGTTCCAATTTCCTTGGTTTTTTATAATGAATCTTATTTTTTGTTAATCAAGCTTACTACTTTTGCTAATGAGAAAGGAATTAAATTACATTATTTTGCTAACTATTATTATCTTCAAGGTAATGGGTTAGCTGAATATACTAATAAAAATCTCATTAGAATTCTAAAGAAGACTTGTCATAGAGAATCAAATAAGTTGTCATATAGCTCTTCCTAATGCACTTTGGGCTGTTCGAGTTACACCCAAGAACTCCTTAGGTGTGTCACGCTATACCTTAGTTTACAGAAAGGAATCTATCCTACCCCCTAACATTTTGTTTCCTTCTTCTCAATTAGCCCAAGCATCTAGAGGGTCTAGTAGTGAGGTTCTACAATCCTGAATAAATACTCTGCTAAAATTAGAAGAGTCTAGATCTAGGTCTAAAGAAAGGTTTAAGCACCAGCAAGAGATTCTGAAAAGATGGTTTTACAAGAACAAGTTCGAGAATAAAGAGTTTGAGGTAGGAGATTTGGTTCTGAAATGGGATCACCTGCATGATGAAAAGGGAAAACACACTAAGTTTCAACATTTATGGATAGGCCCATTTCAGATTGCAGAAAATCTAGGCCCCTTGACGTACAAATTATAGGATTTGTACAGGTGGGAAGAGAACCTGCTAGTTAATGGTTTGGTTCTCAAACCTTATTTTACTTGAAGGTTTTTGAAGTTTTCTGTACATAAATAAACCTTTTTGGATGTTTTGTTTCAAATTTTTCATAGTTAGTATTGTTTTATTTAGTTTCACTTTCTTTGAGTCTGAGTTATTTCAGTTTATTCTATTTTTATTTCAGTTTTCAAATCCTGCTTATTAAATGTACATGTATCATGGATAAGATTATTTAAGTTGATAGACTCTTTTAAGGGAGGGTATGAACACATTGAAGTCATGTTTAAACCCCTATCAAATAACTGAGGTAAGAAGAGCCCAGAATACTATTTTGGGGCTTCACCCACTTCACACTAAAATTTATCCTAGGAAGCTAACAGCAATGGACCCACAGAAAGGAAGTAGGGTGGACAGATGTATGGAATTTAAAATGATCCCATGCCACAAATAAAAGACAAAAGGCTAAAAAGATTCAAATTTTCCCAGAAAGAAATCAGATATAAAAAGACATACTAAATAAAATCAGTAAATGGATTAGATTACTCAGAGGTTCTTCTCCATCCGTGAGCTGAACACAGACTATCTCTCACACAAAAGGACACTATGCATGGAAGAACCTAAACCAAGTTTCAAATGAAGGGAGCAATCTGGGAAGACTCAAAAGGAAAGCGTTCTAAAAGCATCAAAACAATGCAAAAGTCATGGGAATGAGGAACAAACAAATATATTTTTCCACACTCGGTTATGATCATGTGGTGTCTGAGCTATAAGCAACTGAATGGAGAAGGAAATAAACCCCATATTTTGGCCTCGAAAGAGTTATCAGGACTTCGAAAAACCTGGTTTCCCTACCCTAGTGGATTATAATCAATGTTAAAGTTCTGAAAATCATATCCCTAGAAAGGTATGGACATCTTAAAGAGATCTTGAAAGTTTGGGGGAAAGTTCATTTAACAGAATGCCATAAAGCAATTTTTTCCTTAAAAGACAGTTTTTCTAGAGATCTATGTTCGCCAACCAGTATCCAATTGTTACTACTGCAACAACTCCCCAACAAATTTTCATATCCTAGGGCCCCCCTTTTTATTTCTAGTCTTTGGTGTGTCTTAAAGTTGCTTTTGCCTTCTTTTTAACTTAGTCTTTCTTTTGCAAATCAAATTTTTTTTAAAGAAAAACTCATTTTTTCTACCCGACATATCGAATGACCTCATGGATTTTACCTGATACGGCGGAGGGTNTTAACTTAGTCTTTCTTTTGCAAATCAAATTTTTTTTAAAGAAAAACTCATTTTTTCTACCCGACATATCGAATGACCTCATGGATTTTACCTGATACGGCGGAGGTTCTACCGGGTCTACTTTTCAATATTTATGCCCTTTTCCTATTCGGAAGACTCATGTAAGTTTACCAATGCACCGGTTAAACTCTGATGTCCGCAATCGATGTATCAAAAGGCTTGTTGATAGATTTTCCAATGAAGTAGATTAACTTGGAAGAAGGATTTATGTTCTCTCCCACCTGTGGTTTTGGAAGACTCAAATGAGTTCTACAAAAAATCCTAGCCACTGTTTCAGATGACCTTTTTGATTCGTTCCCGATGTTTTCTGGAATCCCAGCCAATATTGAGATTAAACATGTGTTTTATGAAAGAAGAGTTTCTTGACAGTGGATGTGCATCAGATCGCTTCAAGGTTTCCACTCAGCACTACCAGAGACGCTTGTCTCTTTCTACCCAATTGTCTTCGAAGGGTTTATCCAATGCCCTATTTTTAGAAGCTTTGGAATCATCTGATAGGTTTCGGCGAGGAATATAGTTTTCCACCCGATGAACATCGGCTACCTCTTCATTTCCCATCTGATGCCGTCATTTTATTTTAAGTTGGTGCTAATGCACAGTCCCGCTTTAATGCCATAAATTCACACACGTGGACCATTTATTGACCCTTTGGCCGATTCTTTTTAAGTGCTATGGCACTTGTCACAATTATTCATTTCCCGTTGAAGTGTTGGATATTCTAAGTGAGTTTTCAGTCGCATTGTAGATCTAGTCAGCTCAACTACGTAAGTACTAAGCACATTCTATCCCGTCAGTTCTCCCCGCCAAGTAGGATCTCATTTACCCTGCCCAGTCATCATGCTCAGTATTGGGGTTGTTGGTTTTAGGTTTTTTGCCTCAGTTTTTTTTTATACCCAGGGATTAGTGGCGTTTTTCCTTTATGATTTTTGTATGTTTTTTTTTGAGGCTGCTCCACTCATGGCTCGCAAAGTGTTTAGTTTTTCCACCTACCTAGCATCAATCATTGGCTCTGCACTTGCCATAAGGGTTTCAGTGGAAGTAGGTTGTAGAGGGGTGGGTGTGTGCAGACTGGTGTTTGGCCATCTGCACCACTCAGTTTCTTATCTAGAGGAGCCTGGGTAGGGTCATCATTGTCATTGGATGGGTAGAGAGGTTTTTGGCCTAGGGCTTCTTAAACCACCGTAAGCTTTTTCCCTAGTTGTGATGCCCATATCTTGGGAGGCATATTTTCGTTGATGGTCTTATCAGCCCAGGGGTGGAGCTTTTTCTTGCCTAGTGTTGTTCTAAGCTATATGTTTTAACTATCAACTATGTAGAAAATGGGGGAGAATCTTAATCCTACACCCAACTCTCGCTATAGAGTTGCTTTATTATTGTTTGAAATGTTTCAGGATGATGTGGTAAGAATTGTTGTTTTTTATTAGTTTATGTTGTTGTTGGTTATATATATCCAACTAAGACTTTCTTTGATGGTTTTGACAGCCTCAATATTTATTTAGCACCATGCCCAGAAAAGGGAAGAAGAAGGCCCAAGCTATGGAAGACGATCCGGAAGTGGAAATCATCACATAGGTAGAAATCATATATGAAGATACCAAACAAATCAATGGAGCCAATCCTGAGTTCAAATGGGGCTAGGTATATCAAATGATCAAAGATCACACTATCCCGGGGGAAAGTTTAGAAGTATACCAATCTACACAAAAATAAAGAGGTTAGTCATCATGAAGGAATCCACTCATCCTAAAAAATTTCCATGTTCAAAAGTCATCACCTGGACACTTCCAAGAGTAGATGTAGCCAAGATGATCCTAGTAGATGTAGATGGGAAATTTTTTGCTACTTATAGTCTGGTATATGTAGCTCAGGCATGTAGGCTACCCGTAGCTCAGATGTATTTAACAGAGAAATGGTCAAAGGAGTTGGACCTAGATATTTTCAACTATATTAAGAAGATGATGATCCATCGGAAGCAATTCTATTCAAAGCCTATTGGGGAGTATGAAACTGTGAATTTATGAACCCCATATAGGCTTATAGCTCTAATGTTGAACCAAATATTCGGCCGAGCACATGGAAAATTTTATAAGATAGGCTGGGTACCAGTGATTTACTTTGTAGCCACCACGTAGCCACCAGGGGCACTATTTTCAACTGGGCCAATATAGTCTCACATAGCTTAAATTCATGTATCAGAGCAGCACTTAGAGGTATGTCTCAAAAGAAATCGTAATTCTACATGATTTCTTTCCTGATTGATTTCATTTTATGCACTTACCAATTCCCAGTGCTAAACTGCAAATGGGATAAGCCAAAGACCCCTGTGTATTCTACATATTAGCTCTTCTAGGCCCATAAATATCATAGTTCTTACAAGAACATCTGTGAATACTTCATCATGCTGCTCTACAAGCTAATATTCCTCACAGAGTGCGATTGCATGTCTAAAAATACATTAGAAGTAGTGGAGGAGAATGGAAAGTATTACCTTTCTAAAGAATACTTGTACATAAGGATGTATGGAGAGTCTAGAGCCCCTTCATTGTTTCCAAAGTATGCTACTAATTATATTGTGCAAAAGGTGGTGGTGAGGTAGCTTTATATATATGGTATTGGAAATTTCTTATTTGATCAGAAGAAGGTTGTGTATCCACCTCTCCCATTATATATAGGAAGTTACAAGTTTGCCAAAGTAAAGAGTGCATCCGAGTTTGTAATGGAATTAGAATATTTTCATTTTGGGGAAAAAGTTTCCACAGAAATGACTCAATAAACAAGATTGCAGATTATTGTGTGGTGGTAGGAGTGCATTTAAAATATATGGATTACTAGGACAAAAACGAAGAGATCTTTCGCAATGCCCGCAATATGACAACCTTGAGCCAGAGGTTCAAGAAGAAAATAAAGACTGTGCATGGCAAAGGAGTAATTAGTAGTGCTATCGAGCAGAAAAAACAAGAGGAAGAAGCTTCCAAGAAAAGAGATGAAGAATCCTGCAAGTTGTCTCAAGAAGAAGAGCAACGTTTAGCTAAGGAAGCACAAAAGAAGAGGCGGGAAGAAGAAGATCAGAAAAGGAAAGAATAAGAAAATCAGAGAAAACAAGCATTAGAGGAAATTTGAGGTCTAAAATGGGCCTCCTAAGGAAAATAATAAAATAATAATTATTAATTTTGGAGGAAGAATAAAAAAACTACTTTTTTGTTCGTATTTTTGACATATTTCCCTATGTTGTTACTCAAATTATGAGCGAGAGAGATTGTTGGATGCATAATTTAATTTCACATCCAACGAGTACCCACACTGAATACTTTTGATGGACCCCTCCACCCCAAAAACAAGAAATACCTGAAAAAACCTGATGATGATGTCATCATCACATTTTTTCAGGTATTTCTTGTTTTTGGGGTAGAGGGGTCTGTCAAAAGTATGTGGTGTGGGTACTCGTTGGATGCGGAATTAAATTCCACATCCAATGGGATCTCTTGCTCAGATTTTGAGTAAAAACACAGGGAGATATGTCGAAAATACAAACAAAAAAGTAGTTTTCTTTTATGACAAATATGTCAATTCAACCATTATGGTTGACTCATTTTATTGAAATTCTATTAGTTCTATAATTCCAACTCACAAAATTTATTGTTGGTGCATTTTCTTATAAGGCCCATTTTAGACCCCAAATTTTCTCTAATGAAGAAGAAGAGCAAAGAGTATGGGAGGATATTGAAATAATTAAGAAGGAAACGGTTGATCGATTAAACGAAGTAGCAAAAAAGGCAGTCGAGGAACTAAAGCAGAAAGAGCAAGAAGGTCGAGATCAAGAGAGTCAGGAGCAGGGACAGGCTCATGATGATCCTATTGATCCAGGTTTTCCATCAAGTAGCACGACAACAAAGGATCCATCTTCCATGTTAGAATTTGGACCAATCCCTTTCATTCCATCTAAAGAGTAGGCGATAGCTGACCTTAATACAGTTTTCTATTATAGAAATCAGAAAAGGATTGTTATGAGAACCAAAAAGAGGGTGGAAACCGGGAAGAAGCATACAAGATTTATGGTAACTGAGAAAACAATCATCCAAGGGACTAACAAGGATCCTAAACTCCTTACAAGGGAAGGTGTAGCCTCGGCCCTTGCAAATGTAGATAATGTGGATAAAATGGTGGATTATTTGGAACAATATAAAGAGAATAAATCTCAAATGAGGGAAACTTTAAATAAAGAAAGAGGTGAAGGAAAAATATTGAAAAGAAAACATGAGGACAATCTCAACGAGCTGGAAAGATTTAGAGAGGCATGCCAGATTTTACAATCTGACAAGTATGCCTTGGTATTGTCGGTGAATATCATTGAAGGAGAAAAAAGGGATCTAGAGAAGCAAGTTTTAGAGGTATAACAGAAAGGAGATGCAACAAATAAAAGGGTGCAAGAGTTAGAATTTCAAAACAATCTGCTAAATGAGCAACTATAGGTAGAGAAGGAGAAACAACTGGATATTGTTCCTTTCCTAAATCAAGCACCATTGCTGCAGAAAGAATTGGATCAAGTTTTGTTGAAGTTGGACGGGGAAATGTACAAAGTTAAACAGATAGAAGCAAGGTTGAAAGAAATAGCACAAAATGCAGCAAAACTCCGGAAGAAGTTTTTCGACGTAGCGGAAATTGTGCGAAGCTAGCTCACTTGGATAGGAGATCATTCAACCTTCCCGGTGAACATGCCCTAGAAAACATCAGGAAGTATCAATATGGAATTGGTGATATTGAATTTTGGCTACAAAATAGTAGTATGATTAAACACATCCATTGATAAAACCATATAGAAGTGTACCTAGTTCTACAAAGGAATGTGCTTAATCCACCAGCAATGCCAGATTTTGACAGGTACCCTGGAGCAGGATTTCCCATCTAGAGAGTAGCACTTAAATAACCTCAAAGACAGGCTTCAGATAGGAGAAGAGATCATATCTAATATTGAATGTATCAGTCAGGAAGCCATTGGATTCTAGATTGTACAGGTTTCAGTACACAAACATCTGTTTGAAGAGTTGTTGAGTCAGAACGTGCCAAAGGTCAAGGAGATAGAGTCCCAGTTGTTAAAAAATGAGATAGCAGCGTGAGTGTTAGAGCCAGTAGAATATTGAATTATAAATGAAGAATCCCAAGCATGGGATGTGTACATTAAAATTCAAAGTGGTTCCACCTATATTATTTGACTTATCCACAAATGGGAGTTTCTTTATTTAATATTTTTCTTTAGGTCCTTTTCCTAGTGAGGACGAAATTTTGTAAATGAAAGGTTAGGGGAAGCCCAAAGGGCATAGAATACCAAGAGTCATTTTGAAATGTATAAATATAGATTGAATCGAATAGAAGAGGAATTTTCTATCTTTCTTATGTGAATGACTTGTTGTAAGAAGAACTACTTCTTGTTATAATATAGAGGATCAAAATTCTATTGGAGAAGGAACTATTTAAGTTTCAAATGCATGTTGTGTATATGGACAGATGGAGCTATTTCTTCTTTAGCTTAATACACAAATATGTGATATCATTCTGACTTCTAGACAATTCTTATGTTGTGAATGATTTCATTTCCTTGTTATGAATCTCATACAGCAAATGACCAATGAATGTTTTAACAAAAAATGAGCTATCTCTTTGTTACTTTTTCTACTGTGTTTATGTATTCCAAATTGATCAGCTATGTGTAAAATTATGTGTGCAAAATATGCAGTACATTGCTCAGATAAATAGTAGTCTTTCACCCTATCAATAGGTTAGATAGGTTATTTATTTTAGTTGTTATTTGCTTTCTGTACTTCAGGGACAAAGGGGATAAGACAGGAGGTAAGAAACTACGCATCACATTGTGAAGCCTTTGTTTCCTATTAATTTGCACTTAATCTAGGCACTTGCATATCATTTTTTATAAACATAAAAAACACATAAATGGTGGACTGGTCCGCAACTGGTAAAATAGATTTAAAACCTTTATTTAAATCTATGGTAGTCGGGTCGTTAACCTGACGGATTCCCCATACCAAATGATAAGCGATCTATTTGGTAAGGGTTATTGGGGAGAATCCCTACTGTCAGTACCTGGGATCTTGATTGATTCTTTTATTTCTTTGTTGGGTGTAAATGTTTGCAAGGATTCTAGCACCATTTTTGTAAAGTATTCCTTCCACTTCTATAATCTGTGCATCATTTCGGCCTCCCTTGCAGAATCCTTAGCTTCTACATCATCAATTTCCCTCTTCCATGGTTTCTTAGCTGCATTCTGAAACATAATGCCCAAGGTAACTCTGTAAATGCAAGGATCCATCTGTTCATATTCATGGGAGAAGTATGACTTTTCTAACTCAGTCTCTCCAATTCTGCAAGTTCATTCAATATTGTTGGAAATATGTCTAAGTAGTTTTAAATTAATAGAGGATGTAGTTTACTGTAGTTCTTTATGAGGCAGATTGGTGCATAATTGTGTCCAAGTAAAAAAGCAAATAGAAAAACCCCATCAATTTATCTAATTGGTTTGTGTGCCTAGTTGGCCCTTTGAATTAGCATACGATGGACATACCTTATTGTTGGATACCTTCACTCTTATAGAGCGGCATTCCACTTCCTCCTCTCATGAAAAACAAGATTGCAAGCAATCTAAAAAGCATTGGTGTTATCAACATGAAGTGGCATAGAAGCAGTTAGATGAATACCAAAATTGAAAAGTAAACCAGGGAGCCAAACGATCTCACTTCATGCAAATGACATAGCTTGATGCTCAACCTCTATGCTGGACTTGGATACAATCGATTACTTATGTGGGACAGATGTTATTAGAATTTATGGGTTCATAGCTATTAAAAACTATTCTATACATTTCTGGAAGCACCCAAATTCACTAGAATGTCAACAAAATGGTTTGTACAATATATAATGAACTTAAACTTCGTTCTTTGAATTGACTGCGTTATTTCACCGTGAATTCTATGTGGATTCTTGAATGTCATTTTACGTGAGCTTGAACCCATATTAAAGACTTGACCTGCAAAATCTTGGGATAATAATAAACACAAATAATTCTTCAATTCAAATTTATACCAAGACATTGTTTAGTACAGAACAAATTCTGAATAAAGTTTCATTTGAACATGAAATAAAAAATCAGTAAATAACCTTATGCTAAGTCTGTATGTCATTAAATAAAAAAAACCATCCAGAGGTTCACTAGAATCATTAATAACAATTGAATTAGTTACAGCTATTGATAACAACTACTCAATTTAATTATTTCAAATATTGATAACATTTTCAAAGTTATAATATATCTTGTCCTATATTATAGAAAATAGATCTTAAAATTTGTGTCAACTAAAGGATGAATGAACCTTAGTGCATTTTCATCAGCTACTTCTGAGCATATTTTCCATAACCAATTGCTGAACATAATTGCTTTGCAACACAAAAAACTAGGGTGCAAGCAGGATTAAATGTGTTGGTGAATAATTATGGACATTGGGTGGTGGCGAAATGAAGAGCATGCAATCTTAAATGTGTCGGTGGTGAGTTCCTTATTATTTACACTAAATCAAATATAATCCTAGTTATTTTTTTAATCCCAATTTTAATAATAACATGTTGTTACTAACCCGATGACCGTAAGACATGAGTTATTTCACACTAATCATTTTGCATTATCCCAAGCCACATTCACTTGTGCCAATCGTTAGGCTCAAATATTGAGACTATGTAACTAAGAGGAACCCAAAGAAATACTATGCACGGGTTATCCATATGTCTTGTTAGCCTTGGCCTAGGATTTCCCTATCCCATGACCTTATCCCGGAGGTAGGGTACATCGTGGAACTCTAGGACACTCCTCATGGATGGTCATACTAGGATTCGACTGAATCAACAGACACAAAAGAATCAAAAGAAACAACTGCGGGTACCTTTGATTCTTATGTCACTTCTTAAACTCGTTCAACTTCAACTGCCTCCTTTTACCCTGCTACAGCTTATGTTTTCTCTTATGGAGGCTCTGTATGATATATGCATAAGGGCGTGTAATGGTAAAACACCATAAAATATGTGGAGTTCCTTTACTTCTGTGAAAAAGGAAAAATTAACCCCATCCCCTTATTTCCCTGTAATCACCTATTACATAGGTTCATTCGGTAATCACAGTTTCCAATATAGGATAAACATGGACAATAGTGGGGAAATATATATAGAACTTATGCACAAGGTTACAGCAGGATGCTTCATCTTCTATTTATAGGTTGAATCTTCTCCTTAACTACTACTAATAAGAGCTAATATTGAACTAATCTCATCATTACAATGGAAAAATGAAATGTAGATATGAGAGTATACTATTTATAAAACACTATAGAAACAACTAAGTTCAATATTTTCCATGCATGGGATATATAACACAAAAAGATAAAAAAGAACTACACTTCTACTAGTTCAAATATAAGAATATGATACTGGAAATGAATCTTAGATAAAGAGCACAACATATACATAAAATTACTGAAAGACGAGAGAAAACAGAAAATAATTTAAATACCTGGTGAAAGAATGAGATTTGCCTTTGGACTATGTCAGTATTATCATACTCGATCTTATATGTACTTTAAAAAATAATTCCATCAGAATTTCGTGAAACAAAATGACTCAAATCAAGCTCATATGGTTCTTCTAGATAAGAGTATTTCAATATCTCTTATTTCTATTTCCTGTCAGCTTCTTTGATAGACGACTCCACAAAAGAAGCATCTAGTATTATGCCATATATTTTCTTGCAATCCTTTCCATATTGGACCTATAGACCACATTTTATTAAAGGAATAAGAACCTGCAATTAGTTAATCCTTAAAAATTACAATAACAATGACTTGTCATACTGGATTGATCCTGTTAACACCCAAAAAGTGTTCACTACCTCATCTACCCCACTACATGGCTCATTTGTCCATTATCCCACCAAAATGCCTCCAAAAGGCCATAAAACCTCTAAAAAACCTCCAAAAGGCCAAAAAACCCCTTTTTTCCTCCAAAAATATCCAAAATTCCTCTAAAAATAGCAAAAATCCCCAAAAGGGAAGAAAAAATATAAAATAATGAGGAAAAGGAGGAAAAAAACCTAAACAACTGCCCTAAACCATATGGTTTCCAAAACCATGGGCCAGCACTCCATCACTAAAAAACTATAAATAAGTGATGGAGACCCCTCATTTCACATCCACAATCATAAGCATCCTTACTCTGCCAAAATTGCTCTTGAAACCCTTGCTCACCCCTTGAGCTACTTTCACCATTGAGAGCCCCTTTTGGCCCATTTCCACCACCGAAAGAAGAGAAGGAGCAGCTGGAGCTTGAAGCAACCTCACGGATCAGCGCAAAGAGCTTCACCAACCTCCACATCGGAGGTAATATTAATAAAAAACCATTCTTTATATTTTACTGTTTTGTTCCTGTTTAGCATTTTTATTTTCATTTTATTGAACTGCTACTAAGGAGTCCATTCTCCTTAGTAGGTGCTCATTCGCACAAGCTAGGGGTAAAACCCTAGCCATAGATCCCATGACATTGCCAGATCCATTCATAGTCAAGAGGAACAACTAGCTGAAAACTTGCATTGTCGGACTCCGTGTGTTCAACGAGCAATGGAAGCCAGCACTGTTAGTACCCATTTATAAAATAGAGAAAAAAATGTTGAACAAAATTTAACATCAACATAAAAAAAATTTCCCATTAGAATATGAAAAATGAATGTAATTTATATTATCATACAGATTTATGATTAATAAAAAATTCAACAAAATAAAATTTAGTGTCTTAAACAAATTTTAAAATGGACAGATTTTTTTACAAAATTCAACAAAAGAAACTTCACACCTTCTCGTTTTTATGTAAAATAAAATATTTTACCTATTAGAATAGGGAAACCAACAAACTTTCATATTGTCAAACAATTTTATAATTAATACAAAATTCAACAAAGAAAATTCAGCAACAAAATTGTAGATTGTCATAAAGTTTAATAATTAACACAAAGTTCAACAAAAGAAACTACACAACGTCGGGTTTTATGTTTATGTAATTATTATCACATTTAATATCAAAAATTACATAGGAAAAATATAGGAATTTTATATAATGAGAATTTTTACACATTAAAGCGAAAGGCATTAAAGATGTTGTGAAAAGCTTAACCATTGAAAAAGTCGACGAGAATAAGCACCTATAAATGGATCTATGGAAAGTTGGACTATGGTAAAGGCATCGATACCGATCAATGGAAGCCAGAAACAATAGATGTTGTTTTCATGTATTGATCAGGTCTAGATCCACTCTGATGCTACTCTCTTGCGCTTTTCACCATTCCTCTTCTTTTTTTGCATTCATCCTTGGAAAAAATGACCTTTCCAACCTTCAATCACAAAAACAATGAGTAAATCTCATATGTTGGAGAACATGCATGAAACATAATCAATATTATCATTCGATTACTCAAATCAAGAGCATCTCCTTTCACTAGTGTGGAAGAGGTTTCCTAGCATTAAATCATTTTTGGATGCAGTTGGTTAGCTTATGTGGCTGTCCCTAAAGCTAGCAGGAAATAGGTGCGCGATGAGTGATAGGTGTTGGATGAGTCCCAAAGGTGCCAATATAGACACTCACAATATGGTAAATTGATTTCACCAGTTCAATAAAAGTGTCTATATTATTATGTAATATTTCAATGCAGTGAACTGTTCAATTCGAATTTATATATGCAATATAATATTTCAATGCAATCAACTGTTCAATTCGAATTCATATATGCAATTATTGCTCCTCTCTCATAGTTGCCACTCCATAATTTTGTGTTCATCATGTATTGAACTCTCAATTGCAATATAAATACTCCAACGATGACATATGCATGTGGCTGGTGTTAGTTACAAACAAGAGGTTTCAGCTTGCAATGTAGAAACCATGTAAAGATAGAAAATCATCAACTAGGGATACACATGGAATATTGCTTTTCTCCCCTTGGGATTTGAGCCTTACACCAAAATTTTCATATTCAAAAAAACTATTTGTCAATGTCAACTTGTTCTATACACAATGCATCCTCATGACCGCTTTTTATAGGTGAATAACGTAACTCATATTTAGTAGTTTCCATATGAAATCTCTTTATGTATTAATGTGAGTCCACAAGATCAATAGTCATTATGGAATATTAAGTGGTTGATATTTATGAAGTCATGGGTAAAACAAGTCACATGTACCCACTATGATTCCTAAGTAATAAGAAACACATTTATGAGCCCTAAGCAAGCTGTTTTTGGTTTCTAATAATCACATGGTTCTTGTGGCATTTACCAAGCTACTTACATAGAAGAAAAAGTGTAAATTTTTCTAGTGAAAAAATGGTCAATTTAAGGTTTAACTAGTCTAAGTGAAGTATTAAAATATCATACGATGATATAATGGGGTGCATGCTATGGATAAGACATATGATTAGTGATGTTTCTTATTCGAATTGCTCAAGTGATGAGAAATTTTAGGGTAATAATGCACAATAGTGGTACCAACAATATGTTTGGCACCAACATATTAGCTATGGTTTGAGGGTTTGAATCAAATTTACTCTATAAAGAGAAATCCCAAAGCAATTTTTGGCACCATTGAACATGAAATGAGACATCCTAAGTGACCATGGGCCCAACCTCGGGGTTTTCACCACCAACTTGTCCCATGGAGTTATGGATGTTGTAAATGGGTACCCCAAGTGTCAAAGTGAGTAAAATTGATAATAAAAATTTAAGAAACAAGGGGTGAGAAGGGATCTAAGGAACCCACCTAAGCGCTAGACATCCCAAATATGTACAATGTCTAGGATAAGGTGAGGGGGGCCTTAATAATATGACCAATCACATTATTTAGAATGTTTAGACAATAACATCATTGATAATGAACTCTCTACAACACCAACACATTCTATAAGAGATAAGGAAATATATATTATATATGTTGTAAAAATACAATATAGATGTGGAAATTGAACCCAAGTAATAGAACAATTACACTCACAAAATTGCTATTCAAACATGCAAAATTACCATCAAAGGAGACTGAAATTGGAGCATAACACTAATCTGTATTGAATAAGTGTACAATATCCAACCTTGTGAATTCATAGGCTGCTGCAATATATAATTACATGATAGATTCAAATGCATAAGGATGCCATTCGAAATAGTCAAAAAGTAGGCTTATTAAATCTAGTCAAATCCCCCATAGGTGCATAAAGCAGTTTCCAAATCCACTTAGAGGCTCACAAATTGGAAAAGTAAATTAGGAAAGCTAATAAGGGATGGAAATACAACTCATACATGATTTTATTAGGAGAAAAGGATGGAGGATGATGTGGGAAAAAAACAAGTCAACTACACCTAGTCTTGCTTTCCCTTTTGCCTTATTTCTAAATAAAATAGGCAGCTTTGAAGAAAAAGAAGATATGTGCTTTGGAGGATCTGGAATAAAGTAGACATGCTAAATATGGTTTCGAGGAGGTTTCCCAAGTTCTCCATGACTCATTTTTAGAAAGTTTGACTTCTATGACATGTAGAAGACAACTTGCATAGAGTGGAATATAGGAAACTAGGCAAATAAGACAAAAATGAATTAATTAATTTCTAAGGTAGGTAAATATGGGTTGATTATTATAACACCCCCCCTTAAGCCTGAATTTATGAGTAAATATCAGAAAACTATAGGGCCTAGAAACAAGGCTTAGTCACCCTTTACATACTGCATGTCCATTTAACCAAGGAAAGAGGCAAAAACCCAGTGGGAAAATCCTCCCTTAAACATGGACAGTAAGACAAAATTTGAAAATCTTGTCATCAATCATGTTTCACAGCATGATCAACACTCCCCAGCAGTGATTTGAGATTTCTAAATGTCTTCTCACAAAAAACTTTGGTGAAGATGTCTGCTACTTGTTCTAAAGATGCACAAAAGAGTAGGTGAATGGTGCCATCATACACAAGTTGTCTGATGTAGTGCATATGGATATTAATGTGTTTGGTTCTATGTCTCTAAACTAGATCATTGTAGATTCTAATGGTGCTCTGATTATCACAATAGATAATAGTTTAAAACTCTAATTCTAAGCCACACTTACTAAGTATTCCCTGCAACCATAAACATTGAGTTGCTGCATTTACAACTCCTCTGTACTCTGCTTCTATAGATGAAAGTGCTATGGCACTATGCTTCTTGTTTGACCAGATAATTGGTCCTTCTTCAATCATGAACACATATCCTGATGTTGAAATTTGATCTGTGTTGTCACCTACCCAATCACTATCAGTAAACCCAATCAAATCAAGATCAGATTTAGCTTTGTAGAAGATCCCGTGAGTTATTGTTCCTTGAACAAAGTTACGGATCCTTTTGGCTACTCTCCAATGGATCTCATGAGTCTAATCCATGTATCCTGAAGCCACACTAACTGCATAGGAAATATCAGGTCGAGTGTGTGTAAGGTTGTTAGTTTTTCATTATATAAGCTAGCATTATGATCTTAGGATCTTTTCACTGAGAGAATAACAAGCAAAGCAATAAAACATAAGCACATCACAAGAGACAAGAGACACAAAGAGTTTTCCTCAAGGAAGCAATAAAGGAGAAAACCCCGCAACTTCCTTAGAGATAGAATCAGCACCAAAACAGTAAGAGATCTCCCAAAATAGCAGTAGTCTTCTTCTTCTCTCTAGTCCCAGTATTTCCTTCTTCACTAGTGTGCCACACTTGAGTGAGTGAATGATGTGTGTGATAAATAGAGAGTCTCACTCTCTATTTATATTCTTTCGTTCACTTGAAGTGCACTCAATCATGTCAGTCCAACTTAACAATTACTTACTAGAGCCTACATCTCTATGAGTGTATAATAACCCTAGTGCCCCACCACTTGTGGGGACTTTGCCTCCTCTGACAAATAGGAGGGTAACACAATAGTGGAGACTATTGCCCTGACTTACAATGACTCACCTAGGGTCGAATTCACTAGGATAGTCTAATAACCCAAGGGCCCCACAACTGTGGGGACTTTAACCCTTTACAAATAGGAGGGTTACCCACAATGACTTGACATGACTTTCTCATTATAGAAACTTCCCGATCAGAACATCGGGGAATGACATGACTCAAATACATCCCGGAATAAACATCGGGTTACAATAGATAAGAAATACAAGTGAATACATTCCGAAGTTACAATTACATCAACACTCCCTCTTAACTAGGAAGGTATTCTCTTGACACAATTTATCAGCACAAGTCTTCTTCTCTGTATCATCTAGGTCATCGTCATCTTCAAAGTCATCTTCATGTGTAAGTCATCTTCATCTGTAAGTCATCTTCATTGGATCTGGATCATCTCTCGATCTGGATCATCATGGAACATCATCACTGGATTTGGATCATCTCTTGATCTAGATCATCATGGAACATCATCACTGGATTTAGATCATCTCTTGATCTGGATCATCTCTCGATCTAGATCATCATGGAACATCATCACTGGATCTGGATCATCATGGAACATCATCACTGGATCTAGATCATCTCTCAATCTGGATGATCATCACTGGACTGGATCTGGATCATCACTTGATCTGGATCATCATTACTGGATCTCGATCATCACTCGATCTAGATCATCCCTGGTGCTATCTCATGATTCTTCTCATCACGGGAATTTCTACAGAGCCAGCCCTTTTTCATGCTAGTTATAGGCCTACCCATCATGTAGGTCTTCACCCAGCACTTACATCTGACCTACTCATTAGAAAGGCACACCCAGCACTCACATCTGATCATATAAGAACCAATCCTATAATCACATCAGAAAGGCCCAGCACTCACATTCACCAACATGATAGGACATCACATCACTAACATATGTGAAAAGGATCAGCACTTACATCTGACCTACTCATCAGAAAGGCACAACCATCCAGGGGAACACATCCTACCACACTGATGGAAGACTCCCATCCAGGTCAGAACACATCCTACTCACAGTGATGGAAGATTTTCCCACTTTCATCCAGGTTGGAACACATCCTACTCACAGTGATGGAAGATTTTCCCACTTTCATCCAGGTTGGAACACATCCTACTCACAATGATGAAAGACTCCCATCCAGGTCGAAACACATCCTACTCACAGTGATGAGAGATTTCAGCACTTATATTTGAGCACGTGGGAACACATCCCTCAGTCACTCCAGAAAGGCTCTGCACTTACATCCATCCAGGTTGGAACACTGGATTCTCTGACAACTTCACGCAACTCTGGTTGTCACAATGTATACAAGTAGCATCCAACTGGAGATCAAATATATCAGACAGTAGCTTCCACAGCCATACTACCTCACAACTAGATGAACAAGCTGCGACATACTCTGCTTCAGCTGTACTCAGTGCCACACAGGATTGCTTCCTGCTAAACCAAGAGATCACACCTGATCCCATACTGAAGAAACATCCTGAAGTACTCTTCCTGTCGATGGCACTACCTGCCCAATCTGAATCAACATAACCCTCTAGGTTAATCTTTTGATTCGCATCATACTTGAGTTGATACTCAACTATAGCCCTCCATGCTTTGCAACCATCAGGTGAACATGTCTCAATGTGTTCACAGCAAAGAAAATATATGGTCTCATGTTCATCAGGTATATCAAGGAACCAATCATCTGACGACACATCGTAGCATCAACTGTCTCTGATGAAGCATCACTTAACAGCTTCAGGTTCGATGCCATAAGTGTGGTCATGCAGTCCATCATCCTGAACCTATTCAGGATCTCTACTGCATACTTCCCTTGTCCACACCTCCATGCCTAGAAAATAATGCATCGACACATAACAGGATTATCACTGGTCTTCTGCCTTCAACCTTGAAGCAAAGGTTGTAATCCACTTTACTCTCAGTAAAGCCTAGAGTCATCAGTAATCTACCCATCCTGTCGTACCATGTTGAACATTAATATATTCTGTAGTCACTCCCTCTGAAGCGAAGCATCATACTCCCTCTGTCTTATGTGCTCTATGCACTAAAAACATTATGTACCGGAGTGACAAGTAGCTTCCTATGCTACTAATATTCTATGTGACCATCTAGTGTATAGACTTGCATCTTCAACCTTGTAGCAAAGGTTAAGATCTTCATCAGGCTCATCATGTATGTGTTTAAACTCTTACTGGCTGTAAATGTCTTTTTGTAGTCTAGGCCTTCTTTTCATGAGAAGCCTCGTGCTACGAATATTGCTTTGTATCCCACGATGTTTCCATCTACTGCATGATGGAACTATGAACTATTCTTCAGGTCTCAATACTGCGCTCTGACATCATTCTTCTTGAACAGGTCTTCCCTTTCTTCTTGGTGGCTGGAAGATTCTGCATCAATGATGTCACTGCACTCATCATATTATTCTTTGTCTTTGAACTGTCGTCACTTGTTCTTCGAAACAAGTCTTCATTCTTCTTTTCTTGTAGGTGATTATGTATGCGGTCTTTCCTACAAGCCAAATACAGTTGTATGGTTAGAAACATTTCATAAGGAATATTCATATTGGAAAATTCTTATGCATAAATATATGATCATGCAACTACTTTAGCCAATACAACATTCATCCATATCTCACTGAAACTTTCTAGATGCCTTCCATCTCTACCAAGACAACATTGAGATTGTGCACTAATCCAATATGTCAGCAAAGAGGTTTCATTCTAGATAAGTAGCAATGGAGAATTTGTATAGCACCATGAGCTACTTACCCATCACATGCATATTAGTAGTATACTGTCATTAATGCAAACATCCTATCATGCATAATACATCAACTAAATATCAACAAATGCATGACAATTGAATACTTATCTTTATTTGTTTCCTGGGTAGATTCCTTCTTGAGCCTTCAGCTTCATCGTCTTCTTCATTCATAATAGCACCGTTTCTTATTCAAGAGTTGAGTTATTTATATTCCTCATTGCTTGAGGGATCTTCTTTGGATGGTAAGAGCTTGTTATTTAGTTGCTCTCATATTCTCTTCTCTTCTTATGAGTCGAGCTTCTTCATATTCCTCATCGCTTGAGGGATCTCCTTTGGATGATGAGAGCTTGATCTTCATTTTCTTCCATCTTCCCTTCTCTTCTTATGAATCGAGCTTCTTCTTCTTTTCAGAGTCTGCTGAAAGTAATCACTTCCTTCTGGAACACATTCCTTGAATGAATGAATTCCACGATCCTGGGAGGCCATTCAAGGTGGCCATCACCACTTCTACATTCTTCACTTTTTCTTTTACCGCTTCAAGTTGTTCTTTGATTTTAGAGACTCTTATGACTGCATGGTCTCTGCATTCTGGATCTTCACATTCTTCAACTAGTTTCTTAAGGTCATGTTCTGATTTCTATTCTTCCCTTCAAATAGCTTGGTTAAGGAATCAACATCTTCGGTGTCTTTAAGGAAGACACTTGTGGTACAAGTTGATCTGTGACTAAATCAACCATGATCTTCTTGGCCTTGACCAAGTTCTTTTTGTGAAAGGCTTCTAGCCTCATCTCCCTCTGAAACTGGAACCTCCATACTCATGTAGGTGTCCAATCCATTTTCTTCAGAAAGATCATATACTTCCAGGCTTGGAAGTTGTCAACTTCCCCAAGCTTGTCACCAAGCTGATGTGATATATAATATTGAAATGAGAACCTCAAATGGAAATAGCAAAGGATTAGATCTTACCGATTTGAGGTGTCCGTCCTTGTCCCAGAGTTCGCTGATCTAGGGTTTGTCACAGAAACCCTAATTTTTAAAACTTGGAATCTTTCAGATCTGATTAGACAAACAGATAGATCTCTTCAAATGGAGCTGTCCAATGTATTCCTTTTCTGAAAACAGTGGAGGGAAGATCCTGGAACATGAAGCCCTAATTTTCCAATTTCTTCTGCAGAAATGCCTGTTAATATTTCTATGATATCTCTGAAATTACCAATCCTCTATGTCTAAAATTTCTCACTGAGGTAACCTCACATGTCCCTGATCTAACACCATATATTGCATCAGAATTGGTTTCACCATTTGGGATTTATGATCCTTTTCCCAAGGTGACCTGTTACATGACTGTTCAGAATAGCGAAGTTGTACGGCATTCCACGTGTCACTGGTTCATCTTCTGAGTCTAATATTCATACCAAAAACATTACAGTTTCTTCCCTTTCTATAAAATCTTCAAGAATTCCATTTGGACCTCTTTAGCCGAAGATATTGCAATTATCCCCAGGTGTCTTGTTTATGGATGATTTCTGGAAGAGGCTGGAACCCTAACTTTGAGAGATCATATCTCCTGGAATATAGCGAATCGGAGGCTGAATTTTGGAAAAAGTGTTCCTCAGGATTTTATATTCAGCCCCTGCAATGTTCAGCTTTTGATACTTTTCCAAACTCGGAATATAGAAACTGTACCAAAACGTATCAGTTTTAGTATTTAGGGTTTTTCAAGCTCGGGATCAAACTAGGGTTTGACTTTCCCGGAGTTTCACCCAACCAAATTTCTTGATCCAGGTCTCTAAACTTCGGTTTTGATGAGGAGAAAAATCCTATGCTGGTATCACTCAAAAATTCCTCTTCTGTACAAAGCCCTAATTTCCACACCGAAAACTGAAAATGCTCGGAATCGAATTCCGCTTCGACGTAAAGATGCACCCTTCAATGGAGAGTCATCCTAGCATACTTTTCCTGATAGATTGTGGAGAGAGACCCAAAAATTAAGAATCCATAGCTTCTGCAGCTGTACAATGTCTTCTTCTCAGGTTAGCTCTGATACCATGTTATTTTTTCATTATATAAGCTAGCATTATGATCTTAGGATCTTTTCACTGAGAGAATAACAAGCACATCACAAGAGACAAGAGACACAAAGAGTTTTCCTCGGGGAAACCATAAAGGAGAAAACCCTGCAACTTCCTTAGAGATAGAATTAGCACCAAAACAGTAAGAGATCTCCCAAAACAGCAGTAGTCTTCTTCTTCTCTCTAGTCCCAGTATTTCCTTCTTCACTAGTGCGCCACACTTGAGTGAGTGAATGATGTGTGTGATAAATAGAGAGTCTCACTCTCTATTTATATTCTTTCATTCACTTGAAGTGCACTCAACCATGTCAGCCCAACTTAACAATTACTTACTAGAGCCTACATATCTATGAGTGTATAATAACCCTAGTGCCCCACCACTTGTGGGGACTTTGCCTCCTCCGACCAATAGGAGGGTAACACAATGGTGGAGACTATTTCCCCAACTTAAAATGACTCACCTAGGGTCGAATTCACTAGGATACTTTAATAACCCAAGGGCCCCACAACTGTGGGGACTTTAACCCTTTGCAAATAGAGGGTTACCCACAATGACTTGACATGACTTTCTCATTATAGCAACTTCCCGATTGGAACATCGGGGCATGACATGACTCAAATACATCCCGGAATAAACATCGGGTTACAATAGATAAGAAATACAAGTGAATACATTTCAAAGTTACAATTACATCAACAAAGGTAAATAAAACACCGAATCAACTTCCTATACAATGTATTATTTACCATAGGAGAAGAACATGCTTCTTCAAGCTTAACTCCTGAAAGGAAAGGAGTCTTACTTGGCTTGCAATCTTTCATGTTGAACTTGTTCAGAAAATATAAATCATACTTGGACTGATGTACTTTTATTCCATGTTTTTATTAAGCAATTTCAAGACCCAAGAATTGGCTCAACAACCCCAAATCAGTCATAGAAAACGCATGGTTCATTGCATCCTTCAAGGAGGCAATCTCTTTCTTTGAAATTATTGTAATTATAAGGTCATCCACATACAAGACAATAATCATCAAAGAACCATGAATCAGCTTCAAATAAACATTAGGATCATACTTGCATCGAACAAAACTCAATGACAGCAGAAAGCCATCAATCTTGGCATACCAAGCCCTGGGGGCTTGCTTGAGCGCATACAATGATTTATTTAACCTGCACACAAAATATGGATTAGAAACAAACCCTTGAAGTTGCTACATTTAAATCTCTTTAGTTAGATATCCATTTAGGAAAGCACACTTCACATCCATGTGATGTACCTCCCACTGCTTCGAAGTTGCAATGGCTAAGGCTATCCTTATGGAGTCCATCTTTGCCATTGGTGCAAAGGTTTCACTATAGTCAATACCATGTACCTATGAGTATCCCTTGGCTACCAATATTTCCTTATATTTCAAAGGTGAACCATCAGCAGAAAACTTAGTATTGAAAACCCACTTACATTGAACTAGCTTCCTCCCTGGGGGAAGATCAACCAGTTCCCAAGTGTTGTTCTTCTCGAGCGAGCTGAATTCTTCTTTCATGGATGTTTTACATCATGGATCATATGCTGAATATTCATATGTATGTGGTTCTGATTCAACCATCAGATAGTACTTCTTTGCAAACAAAGGGTCTTTTATACACAAGGCACTCTCAAACTGAGATCTAGTCCTCCTAGGGTCACTAGGATTTCCAGCTAGTTCCCCAGCTGCATGAAAGGTATTTGCTGCCCATTTTGGTCTTGTAGGATTGTCAAGATATTCAATTAAATCATAATTATCATACATATCAGAATCAGAAAACTCATTTGTCTCTCCACTTACATTCAATGGATCTGGCGGTGAAGAAGACTCTCCAACTTCAACTGCTACTAAAGGCTCTTCTTGGAATTGAACACTCCTTTCAATGAAGGATTTGTTTGTGATAAAGTTGATCAGATATTACCTTTTTGAATATTCATAATACCCAATAAATAGGCACTCTTGTCTTTAGGGCTGCAAAGCCTTTCTCTCTTCAGTTGGAATTCAAGCCCAAGCCTTTGAGCCAAAAATCCTAAAATGGGTCACATCTGGCTTGTTCCCACTCCAAGCTTCGAAAGGAGTCATACCATCAAGATGTTTATGAGGAAACCTATTTTGGATGTAGGATGCATAGTTTATAGCCTCGACCCAAAACTTTGGTGGCAAATTCTTAGCCTCCATCATACATGTTGCCATCTCCTTCAGTGATCTGTTCTTTCTCTCAGCAACGCCATTTTGTTGTGGTGTGTAAGGGATCGAATGTTGCATATGAATACCAGCATATTTACAATATTGAATGAACTTAGACTTGACATACTCACCACCATTGTCATATCTGAGTATCTTGAGTCTCCTCCCAGACTAGTTTTCAACCAAGGCTTTAAAGACTTTGAAGAGGTCAAAAACGTCAGACTTGTGCTTTAGGAAGTAAACCCAACAATACCTGGAAAAGTCATCTATGAAGGTCAATGCATATTTGGCTTGAATCATGGACATATGAGGAAATGGACCAGCAACATTACTATGGATCAACTCAAGAGGTTCAAAGGTTCTCTCATGATTAGCTCTCTCAAATTTGTGCTCTTGGTGTTTTCCTAGGGTACAACCTTGACAGACTCCCTTGCAAAACTTAATCTTTGGTAACCCTATGACCATATATTTTTCACTCAAATTAGAAAGATACTTATATTTAATATGGCCAAATATCTCATTCCAAATCTTGCTTGCCTCATGTTGCAGCTACGACCTTTTGTCCCAACATTTTAAATTTTAGGTCCCTCCTTTTGATTTGCTTCTATTAGATCTAGCCTAAGATTTTTTGGTTTCACTAAATCTGCCGTGCAAGTTTGGTTTTTTTTTGCTTAAAACTTGATCCTTTTCATCGGAATATTAGTTGGATATCCTTCTAATATCAAGATCATAGTCAACTGTCTTTCTGACATTGCAAAAGTTGAACGGTTTACCCTGCCGATAATACTTCATACGCCCTAGCCGATACGTTGAAGCCATGGTTTCTTTTTGTCTTCATTTGTTTTTTGAGCTTAATACTTAGCATTTTTGGTTGCTGGTGACTTTTTACGCTATCGGAATGGTCTATGACAATGAACCGGAGTAATATTCCTTTACGCTATCGGAATGGTCTATGACAATGAATGTTCTACAAGTTAGTTGTTTCCTCATCGATGCCTTAGAACTTAGATGTTCTGAGTTTTGATACCTTTTTTAAAAATGTGGAGTCACAAGCATAGTAGTTTAGCTTGCCGATACTACAAAGGATGTACAGTAGGAAAGTTTCACAGTTAGTTCTTAGAGCTACCGATGACCAATATGTTTAAAATTCTACGGGGTCCATAGTTGTTTTTGCGCCCGCTATTGCGGCTACCATACAAAATTCTCTCCCAATTGACTTAGGTAGTGTTTACTGATAGGGTTTTTTCGCATCGACAGTTTCCTCTAAAGGCTAGATATATGGGAGTGTTATTTAATTATTTATCTGTATTGTAACTTGTCATTTGCTACAATCTTTGTCATTTGCACTGATTCATGCGCCCAACTGTTCAAACTCAATTCGATAGAGTTTCCACCATGAAGATTTTGGTCATCCCATCGACTACACTGTTGTTTTCCAAGTAGGTGAACCACGACCTTGTTGTTTTGGTTTTTTATTGGTCGATTTGGAACCGTTAGATTTCTTTCCCTGGTTAGGTTTTCTATGAGTTAGGTTTTTCTCCATAAAGGGATGTTTGTCTTTACGATGTGCATGATTTTTTACTTGAGGGTGAAGAGTTAGTTGTTTACAGTTTTCTTTAGCGGGAGGATTTTGAGGCTGCGTGATTGTTGAGCCATTATGGATGCTTTTGCTCCAGTGCAAAAGCTTAGGGCATGGTGCAAACAAGCATTTCTTTGTCTACACCACCCGTTCTTTTAGTTGTCCATAGCTGTCCTGGGGGTGTTAAACTCTTGCTTGCACTTACCTTTTCCTTGGGACCACAAAGGTTTCCATTTTTGGTCAGGTTAGGGTTTTTTAGACAGGAAGAACACTGCGTAGGATCTAATTCTTTTTAAGTTTGGTTTTTGAAGACTAACAGTAGCAATAGTGTGATTCATACTTTTATGTGATATCGGATTAGTTTGAATGTGACCCAAGTTAAGATAGAGAATTTTTTTTTCTCTCAGGGTTGTGAATTTTACGGATAGTGGACTTAGGCGCTTTTAAGACACAACCTGCAGTATTTTTCTTTTTCCTTGTCAATTTTTTCATGCATTGAATACTGTGTGTAGTCTATTTTTCAGAATGCATATGGAAGAGGTAAACAAATTGATATAGTTTTTATTTATTGTTAAAATACTTGCTAAAATCTCAATGGGTCTAACAACATGCTGTGATTGTGATAGGGTGATTTTTGTAAAGAAAATATGTCGAAGAGACCAAAGAAAAAGGATCCCGCTATTGAAGGAGAACCTGAGGTTGAGATCATCACCAAGGTTGAGTATATATATGAAGATACCAAATATTCCACCAGGGTCGAACCAGACTACAAATGGGGAGAGATATACAATATGATTTCCAACCAGAACGTACTTGATGTGAGTTTCGAGGAGCTAACCATTTATGCAAACATTGGGAAATCAGCTCTCATGAAAGTTGCCATGAGACCTGAATTGTTCCCTTATTCATAAGTGATAGGTTGGATTCTGCCTAGGGTAGATGTAACTACAATGATTTTTGAAAATAATGCTAAGCAGGGCTACGCTACATATAGCCCTGCATATGTCTCTATGGCATATCATCTACCTTCCATGCAGATTTACATGACAAAAAGATGGTTGAAAGAGACATAGTATATATCAGGTAGAAACAGTCAAAAGAATGACGATACTAGGAAAAAACTTTTGAACTAGGCCTTCCAGATAGTATGATACCTCTACTCTCCGTACTCCCTATAGATTCATTTCACTAATGCTCAATAGGATTTTTGGTAGAGCTCACGGGCAGAGCTTCAAGATAGAATGGATAACATTTATCTTCCATGTGGCTACTCAAGGAACCATTTTTAATTGGTCAAACATAGTGTCAAATAGCGTCTCAGCATGCATATTCGTAGCCTTTGGAGGGGTATCACAAAAGAAATCATATTTATATATGAGCTCTACCATGATTGACTATATACTATGTACTCAGTCTTTTCCAGC
The DNA here is from genome assembly GCA_001517045.1 of Pseudotsuga menziesii. Taxonomy (NCBI): domain Eukaryota; kingdom Viridiplantae; phylum Streptophyta; class Pinopsida; order Pinales; family Pinaceae; genus Pseudotsuga; species Pseudotsuga menziesii. The sequence continues at coordinate 134,316 of LPNX011164135.1, read as the reverse complement.
TTTGAGATGTAACTGGGAGAGGGACAAGACCGCAGTGTACACAACATATAGATTGTTATGGGCCCATAAATATTATAGCTATTACAGGGAAGTTTGCGAACACTTCATCATGCCCTTGTATACCCTAATTTTCTTGACTGAATGCAACTACATGTCTAAAGAAGCATTCAAAGTCATCGAGGAGTTTAGATATTATTATTTGACTAGGGAAGGGTTGTATATAAGAATCTAGGGTGGTTCCATTTCCCCTTCCCTACTTCCTAAGTATTCCATTGACTATGTACTACACAAAGAGGTCATTAGGAAGGTGTATATTGATGGTGTGGGAAATTTTTTGTTTGAACATAAAAATGCAACATATACTGCAGTGCCTTTCCTACTTGGAAGCTACAAGTTTTCGAGAGTAAAACACGTTGCAGAATTTGTTTAGGAGCTGGAGCATTTCCATTTTGGAAAAATGAATTTTCACAGGAATGACTCCTGAAATAAAGTAGCAGATTACTGCAAGGAAGCGGGAATTAATTTTGAATACATTGATTTTTGGGATAAGGGTGAGCAAACATTTAGAAGTGCAAAGAACATAACTTCCCTTAAAAAGAGATTTAAATAGAAAATAACTACTATGGGTGGAAAGGGAAAAACTTCAGAGAATACTAAGACATTAGAAGAAGAAGAGGCCAAAAAGAGAGAAGAAGATGCTAGAAAGCTAGCACAGGAAGTAGAGAGTTGGATGAAGAATGAAGAAGAAGAAGAAAAGAAAGCTACAGAGGAAGCAGCAAGAAAGGAAGAGGAGGAGAGAAAGAGAAACGAAGAAGCAAAAATCAAGAAAAAGCAAGAAGAAAGTGAAAGTTTGAGATTAACAGGATCTCAAAAGGACCAACAGACTACTGAGCAGGTAGATACATAGGGAGGACAAGATCACACAGATCAAGGACATGGACAATATAATCCTAATCCCCCAGATCCTGCTACATCTTCTGGAAGTACACTGGGACAAGCTTCATTTTCTGGAATAAATTTGATCCCTTTCATGCCTATAGAAGGGGAGGAGGTTCCTGACTTCAGTACTATTTTCTATGATAAGGAGAAGAAAAGGACTGTAAAAAGAACTGAGAAAAAGGTTGAAACTGGAGGACAGTCGAGAAATATGATAACAGATTAAACCTTGGTGCATGAAACAGATACAGATCCAAGATTGATAGCAAGAGCTGGGGTGGAATTAACCCAAGCAACTAAATATAACGTAGACAGGCTTATGACGGACCTAAAGCAGCCAAGAAAAAATGCAGCACAATTGAAAGAAACTTTGAAGAAGGAAAGGGATGAAGGTCAAAAGCTGAAAAGGAAATATGAAGACATGATGAATGAAGTTAAGACTTCAAGAATGGAATTCCAAAATCTGCAGGCTGATAAGAATGCTTTAGAGATATCCGTAGAGAAAATGGAAAAGACTGCTCAAGATAGCTTAGCTGAATTACAAAAGCTACAGCTAGAGCATCAAATGTTGAAAACTAAGAGAGATGATCTTCGGGTATCCTATGAAAATCTAAGTGCAGAGAAGGGCAGGTTGCAAAGAAAGGTTGCTGAGTTAGAAATAGAGAAGGATACCACAAAGGAAAGAGAGAAGCAATATCAAATGCAGGTGGTGGCCTTAAAAGAACAAAATACTTCATTGACAACATCACTGAAAGATGCTATGGAACAAAAAATAGAATTCCAGCCTTTGAAAGAATGTGTTCTAACTCAAAGAAGGAAGATCCACCAATTACAAATAGACACCAAATTAGAGGAAATTTTGGACACTACTTCATATTTTTTGGACAGATCTCAAGATATTTTGGAGATTCTAATGGGAAGAATGGTATGGATAGAAACAAATAAGGAATCTCCTGCGGAGTTACCAGTTCAGGATCAATAGAGTTTAAAATAGGAGTATGATTTATTGGAATTTGTAATCAATGTGGTGGAAGAATTCAAGAAAACTATGAAGAAAACAAAGGGAGCATGTGCCGAATACTGCAGGAGAGTGCTTGCTACATACAATAGATGCCAGATTTCTATGGAGAAAAGATTGGAGATGATACCAGAACATGAATTGTTTATGGAACATCTACAGAACAGATATCAGGAAGACGAGCAAGAGATCCAACAGGTCAAGGAACTAGATGAATAGATTTTAAAGAATGCAATGGCACATGCAGTTGTAAGTATACATATACTATAAGATCAGTTGTGCCTGAGTCCTGCATGGATAGAAGGGGTAAAGAACCAAGCTGCTAAATATGAGATTAATATCTGATTTCTTGAGCCTTCTGGATTTGAAGGCATAGTAGCAGAGGCCCATGCATGGAATAAGTTCATCAAGGACCAAGTTGGCCCCTCTTCATAAAGTGTTCTGAAAATTTTGATTTAAAATGTAATATATTGTATTAATTATGTGCACATGCTACGAGAAAAAAAATTTGGAAATGAAAGGTTGGGGAAGCTCAAAAGTCATTGAGGGGAAGCCCTAAGGTTTTTGTTTTTGTATAAATATAGGAGAGTTTAGATGTAGAGGGGACTTTTTTCCCAGACCATTTTTGAGAGCATATTGTAAGAAGAACTATTTCCTTTTACAATAAATAGTTACATGTTTTTGCTGGAGAAAGTTTTGTGGAATGTTTTAAATGTGTTTCTATGGACCAGTTGAATGTGAACTATTTCGTTTTCAGCTTATTTCCATTAACTGTGAGATCATTCTAACTCATTGAATTTCTTTTCATGTTATGAATGTACTCTGGTTTATTCTGTGAAATTTCCACTTTGAGTAATGAAGGTTGTAATTAACAATAAGCTATCTTGTTGTTTATATTTCTATTGATGTTCACATGTTCTGAAACAATTAACAGCTATCTGTGATCTTTCCTAATGCATGCACTGAAATACATTGCTCACCATTAATGATAGTTTTACTCCCTAGGGATAGGATAAGTAATCTTAGTTAGTTTCTTGTTGTGTGTGATTTAGATGTGAGAGAGGTAAGACGAGAGGTAAGAACCTGCGCATCACATTCTAACCCTCCTCGTTATCTCTATCGTCTGCATCTTTTAGTTAGGAACTTGCACATCATACCTTAAAACATAAAAAACTAAAATATACATGGTGGACCAAGTCGTAACCAGTAAAACATTTTAATTTGTCACTTGACCTACGGTAGCCGAGCCATAAACCAAACGGATTACCCATACCAAACAGTAACGGGCTAGTTGGGAACGTTTATTGGGGAGAATCCCTAACTGTTGTTACCTGTGATTTTCTAGGAATCAACAATTTTTGGCGCTAGAAGGAGGGCCACTAGTGCATGGCTGGTCGAGGAAGCCCACTTTCTCAAAATCACTCCACCGGAAAGTAGTTTGCTTCAAAAACACACTCCTAAAGATAAAGAGAGAGTATTTGTATCCTGTCAATAATGAAGTGGTTGATGATTTAAGAAGAATCACCAAGGCATATGTGAAAAATATTGGAGGATTACCTATTATTTCTATCCTACCTAGAAGAGAGTATCAAAAAAAATATCTCCCTCAATTAGAAGACTCAGTGTTGGTAGATTATCTTGAAGAACTGGTAGAAGCAGCCTTACAAGAAGTTGACCAACCTTTGAATCAATTGGATCCAGGTTCACCTTAGACTCATTTTCAGTCGAAACCTCATTCTCCACTCAGAATCATGGCTAATGTAAATGCAAACCAACCACCTCCATAGCCTGCTTGGAGGGATAGGTCTCCTTTAAATTTGACACCTCCCTTGCATGATTTTCCTCAAGATTTTGACAAGATGTTACCTAAGTTTGAACCAAGTGAAGGAATTTTGGTAGATGATCATTTACATATTTTTTATTTGGTTGTAGAAGGATTACGAGATGGAGAGAATGAAGATTTGGTGTGTATATTGTTTCCCCATACCCTGAAAGGAAAAGTAGCCTCATGGTATTTTTCCCTTCCTGCAAATTAAATCATAGACTGGAACACATTTGAGAGAATGTTAAGAAGTAAACATGCAGTCCAGAAAACTCATGCAGCTTTAATGAAAGGGTTATGTTCTCTAAAGAAAGAAAGGAAAGAATGAGTGCATAATTTCACTCAAATATTTGCTTCTTACCTAAACAATTTCACTGCAATTGATAAGCCATCTGAAAATGATCTGATAGAATACTATACCTCAGCCCTTGGTCCTGATCTAGCCATGTTTTCCAAGAAATCAGTTAAACCTACATTAGCAGAAACCTATGAAGAAGCTAAGAAGGTAGAGGCTAAGATGGAGAGTATAGAAAATTACCCTATGCAGTCGGAAGAAAAGACTTTTGGAAACAAGAAACATTTATTATTGACTAAGCCTAAGGATGAGCAGTCACAGGATTTCAAAGGGATGGTGAAGATGATGCAAAATTTATCCAACAGAGTGATAGATCTAGAAAAAGAAAAAGAAGCCCACAAATCATATAAGCCTTATTATAAAAAAAGGGAAGAAAACGGTCAACTTAAACCTCCTCCACACAGTCCTGCAGCAATGAATCTAACTGATGTGGGCATGGATAATTTTTGTACCTTTCATTAACATCCTCATTCTGAGAAGAAATTCCCACAATGGATTAATTCTATGACGTTAGTAATGAATCAATTATTGGACTCCAAACTGACAGAAATTGGTAAAGAGGAAGAAAAGGATAATCAATCTACAAGAAAACAAGAGGAAGATACTTTAGTTTTATGGGATTGTGTCTCTATGTTGGATACAGAAGAAGAAGATTTTCTGAAATAGGAGGAAACACCAGAAACCATTGTGACAACAAGAAGTCATATTTTGTTAAAATAAGATAAGTCAATACTTCCTAATATTAAGAAACTTCAAGAAAACATGAAGAAGATACAGAAGAACACTGCAACTGTTAAAGTACCTGATTTTACCATTTCAAGTAAATATCTAAAGAAAATCAACACACCTCTTAATACTATTGAAGATATGATTGATAATGTTAAGAAGAATCTCAAGGAACCTGAGATGGGGTATGATATTGTGGAAGACATTAAAAAAGCTAAATAAAATATCTCATTGTTTGAAATGTGTAATTTACCTCAGCAAAAAGAGAAACTTTTAAAAGCACTTGAGGTACCAAAAGAAGAGCCTCCCACTGACAACCAACCTGAAGAATAAATTGCTCAGGAAAGTGTGGAAGGGAAGTCTAAGTATAAAACCCCAGCATTTCTCCTAACTTTTGATATTTTCAACTATAATGTGCACAACTGTTTAGTGGACTCGGGATCATTAGTCAATGTTATACCACTTTTAGTCTGCAATAAAATCAATGGTCAACCTAAACCATCTACTTGGCAAGTTCTTCAATTAGACAGGACAGCTGTAAAAGTAATAGGAGAAATGGAGGATGTTCTAATTTGCTTAGCTATAAATGAGAGGGTATGTCAGTACATTGACATTGTAGTAGTACACATGCTAGATGCTTATGGACTAGTTTTGAGTCGAGACTAGTTAACAAGGCTAGATAGATACTTTGCATCAGATTGGTCACATTTATGGTTGCCTCATAAGGGAAGTCCCAATCTAATAAAAGTGTTAATAGAGCCTCAAATGAAATATAATGTCACTCAGTTAGAAGGAAAAAATGAACTAGTAAACTCTATGTTGGGAAATTATTTCATTGAATTGGAACCAGAAAATTACCAAGCTAAAGAAGCCAGTAGTATACCTGATACCCAGCGTGATCTCCTTCGATTTTCACTGGCTGATGAGATTGACTGTAATATAGTAGATCTAGTTTCAGATGTAGTCTGTAATTCAAATTCAGTAGAGGTATAGAATTTTTGGACTCTTTATTTTGATGGTTCTAAAACATTGGAAGGATCAGGGGCTATTTTTGTCCTGATTGATCCAAGAAAAAATAAACATTTTCTTTCTTGTAGATTAGAATTCGAATGCACAAATAACACAACTGAGTATGAAGCACTAGTTCAGGGACTTAAAAAGGCAATATAACTGAAAGTAAAAAATATAAAAGTATATGGATATTTTGAGATTTTTGTTAAGCAAATTCGGAATAAGATACACTGTATTTCACCACATTTGAAATCTTACCAGAATGAAGTTTGGGACTTGCTTATAAATTTTCACACATTCAATATTGTGTCTATTCCTAGATTAAATAATGCAGCAGCTAATTTACTAGATACCTTAGCTACAAAGCTAGTACCTTCAAATAATAGATGCTCTATTGAATTACTTTTCAGGCCTTTTGTTCCAGATATGATCACAAGTCTACAAGTTTTTGACGATGATCAGAAAATTTTGGAATGTTTGATGAATGATGAGACTTTCAAAGGAGCAATAATAGATGATGAAGAACATTAAGCAGAATTAAAACTGAGGAAATTTTTTCCTAAAGGATTCAGGACCTTGGAATGAATGTTTGATTTAGATAACAAATTCAGAAATCCAACGAATGTCAATACTTATAGTTCGTCCTTACAATTCAAGCTGATAAATTTGGGGACTGAAGTTGAACCCAAATATGTAAATTTGGGGAAGTGTTGTTCTTCGGGAGAAAGAAGTAATTTCATCAGTATTTTCAAACAGTACAAAGATGTGTTTGCTTGGATCTATGAGGAGCTTCAAACTTATGACACAAATATTATACAACATGTCATCCCAATTAAAGCCAGAATCAAGCCTTACCAACAGCCTTTAAGGAAGATGCATCCTAAGCTGGAACCTTTAATTCAAAGTGAAGTAAAAGAATTGTTGGATGCCAAAATAATATTCAAAGTCAGACATTTGGAATGGGTTTCTAATTTGGTGCCAGTAAGGAAAAAGTCATGAGAAATCAGGCTCTGTGTAGATTTTAGAAACCTTAATCGTACGTTAGATAAAGATAACTATCCGGTCCCACTCATGGAGCAAATACTGCAGATGGTTTCAAGTTCTAAATTGTTTCCATTATTAGATGGATTCTCTAGTTATAATCAAGTATTAGTAGCTGAAGAGGACAGGTTTAAAGCCACATTCAGAACCAAGTGGGGAACTTTTTCATATAGGAGAATTCCCTTTGGACTTATTAATGCTGGAGCTACTTTCCAAAGGGCCATGGATATAGCTTTCCATGGTCTAATTGGTCTTAGTGTTGTGGTTTATCCAGACGATGTCACAATATTTTCAGAAAAGAGAGAGGAACATGCATTTCATCTGAAACAAATTTTCGAGCGTTGTCGAAAATATGGTATTTCTCTAAATCCTAAGAAATGTGTGTTTGCAGTCACAGAAGGAAAGCTATTGGGTCATGTTGTTTCTAAGAAAGGGATCTCCATAGACCTAGAAATGATTAAAGCCATAGAACAGATCCATTTACCCCATAATCAAAAGGGCATGCAATCATTTATGGGGACAATCAATTTTTTGCAAAGGTTTGTACCATAATTTTCTCAAATTGTCAAACCTTAGCGGCAAATGGTTAAATCTATGGATTGATGTGGAGAAGAATGCATTTGGTAAGATAAAAACATCTGTTGCTCATGCACCATCACTCAAAAGTCCAAATTTCGAAAAGGATTTTATTCTGTGCACTTTTGCATCTGATGATTCATTGGCAGTTGTGCTTACACAGAAGGAAGATGGGGGAGATGAGTACCCCATATCATTTATGAGCACTGGTCTGTAGGGAGTTGAATTGAATTATCCCACAGTTGAAAAACAAGATTATGCATTTTTTAAAGCCGTAAAACAATTTAGGCCATATATACTTAAGAATCGCACCAAAGTAGTAGTTCCACACCCAACTATGCGGTCTCTTTTTGTACAAAAGGAATTAGGAGAAAGAAGAGGCAACTAGGTGACTTCCTTACAAGAATATGATCTTGAGTTCAAACCAGCATCCATAGTAGAAGGACAAGGATTTTGTAAACTAATGACTGAAGGTGAAAACAATGAAGAAAACAAATGGGATAATGAATCTGAGTTACATATGGTGGATTTATGTCCTTTGTTTATAGCTTCAGATTCCTAGTACTGGGACCTAGTCCATTACCTTCAAGATGGATATTTGTCGGAGCATTAGAGTCCCAAACAATGAAGAGAATTACGTCTGAAATTAGTTTCATATCAGATAATTGATGGAGTATTGTTTAGAAAGAACTACAATGGATTTTTCCTCAGGTGCTTAGAACAGGAAGATGTAAAGAAGGTCATAACAAAATTGCATGATGGGCCTATTGGAGGTCATTTTTCTGTAGATACAACAACACATAAGATTCTCAGAGCTGGCTATTACTATCCTACATTGTTTAAGGATGCTCATGCTCATGTTAGAAAATGTGATGCTTGTTAAAGAGGTGTTGGAAGACAAGCTAAAGCAACAGGGCCTTTAAAACCAATAATGATATCAGAACCATTCGAACAATGGGGAATCGATATTATTGGAGAAATAAACCCAAATTCTTCCTTGCAGTACAAGTATATTTTGACACCAACTGATTACTTCACCAGATGGGTCAAGGCTATTCTGTTACGAAAAGTAAATGAAGATGCAGTCATGGATTTCTTACAAAATCACATTATGACCAGATTTGGGGTTTCAATTTCCCTGGTTTTTGATAATGCTACTTAATTTTCTTCTATTATATTAACTGCATTTGCTAATGAAAGAGGAATCAAGTTGCATTATTCTGCAAACTATTACCCACAAGGAAATGGTTTGGCAGAATCCACAAACAAAAATATGATTAGGATTCTAAAGAAAACTGTAATAGAGAATCAGAGAGGTTGGCATTTAGAATTACCTAATGCTCTCTGGGCTGATAGAGTCACACCCAAAAATTCCTTAGGTGTGTCACCATACACTCTTGTTTATGGAAAAGAAGCTATCCTTCCTCCCAACATTCTGTTACCATATTCTATAATAGCTCGGGAATCTAGAGGTACCAATAATGAAATCCTACATATCAGAATCTATAATCTTTTGAAGTCAGAAGAGTCTAGGTCCAAATCCAAAGAAATATTTAAGCATCAACAGGAGATAGTGAAGTGTTGGTTTGATAAACATAAAGCTGGAAACAAAGAATTCGAAGTAGAAGATCTGGTTATTAAGTGGGATCATCCGCACGATGAAAAGGGAAAGCACACTAAGTTTCAATAGTTATGGGTAGTCCTTTTTCAAATTGCAGCCAAGCTTAGCCCCTCAACTTACAAGTTGCAAGACTTACAGGGGTGGGAAGAGAACTTACTAGTAAATGGTTTAGTTCTCAAACCTTATTTTTCTTGATCTTTTATTTTGTTGTTTTGTACATAAATAAATTGTTGGTTTGTTTTATTTTTGAGTATTTTTAGTTTTTGCTTTAGTTAGGGTTTGATTGATTGTAATGTTTAATAAAGAAGTGCGAATTTTGGTTGCATGGAGCTCATCAGAATTCTAGATTAACTAAAATATTTGATTACAAAACTGTGTACAATTAATTTATTTTTTAAAAAACTTTTTCAAGTTTAGCAATTTTCCTAATTGGTTATGAACACATTGAAGTCCTACTTAATCCTTGTGAAATAACTCAAGATCAAAAGGTCCTAGATACTATTTCGAGGCTCCATTCATCTCACACTAAAAATGTCTTAGGGAGTGATAGAAAAAGACCCGTGGAAATGAATCAAGGTGAACAGTATATTACATTTAAATGATTCCATGCCAAGGATTGAAATCCAAAAGGAAAATAAGAGTCAAGATCTCCTCGAAAAATCAATATGTATCAGAGAAAAGTATTGAACCATATTAGTACAAGATTTCCAAAGTTCTTCTCCATCCATGAGATGAAAAATAAATATATCTTTCACACAAAAAGACACTATGGATAGAGGAACCTGAATTAAAAATTTCAGAAAGAAGGCATGCAGGGGGACTCAAAAGAGGACCAAAGTCCAAAAGCACCAAAAGTGAAAAATTCCATCGGAATGAGGAACAAACAAATATATTTGTTTACCATATGTTACAATCCTATGGTGTCTGAGTTGGAAACTACTGAAAGACAGAGGTTAAAAAAATAATAAAATTCTTGGCCTCAAAAGAGTTATCTAGACTTTGAAATCTTGGTTCCCATGTTCCCTAAATTGGACTATCATCAATGATTAAAGTGCATACATCTGCCATTTGGCAAATCCATATATCTTGAAGAATTCAACATGTTCATATTGTCAAAACAGTCTGTCGATCAAAGAAGAAATTGTTCAGAGATCTGTGTTCACCAAGTAGTTGCCAATTGTTGCAGCTGCAACCTTTTGTCCCAACATTTTAAATTTTAGGTCCCTCCTTTTGATTTTCTTCTATTATATCTAGCCTAGGATTTTTTGGTTTCACTAAATCTGCCCTAGAAGTTCACATTTTTTTTTGCTTAAAACTTTATCCTTTTCGTTGGAATATTAGTTGGCTATCCTTCCGATATCGGGAGCATAGTCAACTGTCTTTCCGACGTTGCAGAAGTTGAACAGTTTACCCTGCCGGCAATACTTCATATGCCTTAGCCAATATGTCAAAGCAGCAGTTTCAATTTTGTATTAGTTTATTTTTCAAGCTTAATACTTAGCATTTTTGGTTGCCAATGACTTTTTATCGCTATCGGAACAGTCTACGATAATGAACTGGAGTACTAGTCCTTTACGCTATCGACGTTGCGGGAGGCAAAGGATGAACATTCCAAAAGTTAGTTGTTTCCTCATCGATGCCTTAGAACTTAGATGTTTTGAGTTCCAATACCTTTTTTAAAAATGTGGAGTCGCAAGGATAGTACTTTAGGTTGCCGATACTACGGAGGATGTACAGTATGAAAGTTTCGCACTTAGTGATTAGAGCTGCCGATCACCGATATGTTTAAAAGTCTCTAAGATCCATAGTTGTTTTTGCACCCATTGTTGTGGCTACCATCCAAACTTCTCTCCCGATTGACTTAGGTAGTGTTTTCCGATAGGGTTTTGTCACACCGACAGTTTCTGCCGGAGGCTACATATATGAGGGGAGCATTATTTTATTATTTATCCATATTGTAACTTGTCGTTTGCTCCAGTCTTTGTCATTTGCACTGATTCATGCACCCAGTTTTTTGAACTCGATTCGCTAGAGTTTCCACCGTGAATATTTTGGTCATCCCATCGACTACACTACTTTTTTCCAGGTAGGTGAACTACGGCCTTATTGTTTTGGTTTTTTATTGGTAGATTTGGAACCGTTGGTTTTCTTTCCCTGGTTAGGTTTTCCATGAGTTATGTTTGTCCACATAAAGGGATGTTTGTCTTTGCGGTGTGCATGATGTTTTACTTGAGGGTGAAGAGTTAGTTGTTTATAGTTTTCTTTAGTGGGAGGATTTTGAGGCTGCATGATTGTTGAGCCATTATGGATTCTTTTGCTCCAGTACAAAAAGATTAGGGCATGGTGCATACAATAATTTCGCTTTCTACACCACTCGTTCTTTTGGTTGTCCATAGCTGTCCTGGCGGTTTTAAACTCTTGCTTGCACTTACCTTTTCCTTGGGACTGTGGAGGTTTTCCATGTTTTTTAGACAGGATGAACACTGTGTAGGATCTAATGCTTTTTAACTTTGGTTTTTGAAGACTAGCAGTAGGAATAGTGTGATTCATACTTTTATGTGATATCAGATTAGTTTGAATGTGGCCCGGGTTAAGATGAGAATTTTTTTTTTTCTCTCGGGGTTCTAAATTTTATAGATAGTGGACTTAGGCGGTTTTAAGACACAACTTGAAGGATTTTTCTTTTGCCTTGTCAATTTTTTCATGCATTGAATACTGTGTGTAGTCTATTTTTTAGAATGCATATGGAGGAGGTAAACAAATTAATATAGTTTTTTTTATTGTTAAAACACTTGCTAAAATATCAATGGGTCTAAGAACATGTTGTGATTGTGACAGGGTGATTTTTCTAAAAGAAATATGTCAAAGAGACAAAAGAAAAAGGCTCCTATGGTTGAAGGAGAACCTGAGATTGAGATCATCACCAAGGTTGAGTATATATATGAAGATACCAAAGCTTCCACTATGGTTGAACTGGACTACAAATGGGGAGAGATATATAGGATGATTACCAACTAGAACATACTTGATGTGGGTTTCGAGGAGCTAACCATTTATGCAAACATTGAGAAATCAGCTCTCATGAAAGTAGCCACGAGACCTAAATTGTTCCCTTGTTCAGAAGTAATAGGACAGATTCTTCCTAGGGAAAATGTAACTACAATGATTCTTGAAAATACTGCTAAGCACGGCTACGCTGCATATAGCCATGCATATGTCTCTATGGCATATCATCTGCCTTCCGTCCAGATTTACGTGATAGAAAGCTATTTGAAAGAGACAGCTATGGATCTGGTAGAAACAGTTAAAAGAATGATGATACCAGGAAAAAACTTACGAACCAGGCCTTCCAGAGAGTATGATACCTATACTCTTCATACTCCCTATAGATTCATTGCACTTATGCTCAATAGGATTTTTGGTAGAGCTCACGGGCAGAGCTTCAAGATAGGATGGATACCAATTATCTTCTATGTGGCTACTCAAGGAACCATTTTTAATTAGTCAAACATAGTGTCAAATAGCCTCTCAGCATGCATATCCGCAGCCTTGGGAGGGGTATCACAAAAGAAATCAGATTTCTATATGATCTCTATCCTGATTGACTGTATACTGTGTACTCAGTCTTTTCCAAATTTGAGATGTAACTGGGAGAGGGACAAGACCCCAGTGTACATAGCATATAGATTGTTATGGGCCCATAAATATTATAGCTATTATAGGGAATTCTGTGAACACTTCATCATGCCCTTGTATACCCTCATTTTCTTGACTGAATGCAACTGCATGTCTGAAGAAGCATTCAAAGTCATCGAGGAGTTCAGATATTATTATTTGGCCAAGGAAGGGTTGTATATAAGAATGTATGGTGGTTCCAGAGCCCCTTCCCTACTTCATAAGTATGCCACTAACTATGTACTACACAAAGAGGTAGTTAGGCAGGTGTATATTGATGGTGTGGGAAATTTCCTGTTTTAACATAAAAAGAAAACATATCCTACAGTGTCTTTCCTGCTTGGTAGCTACAAGTTTTTGAGAGTAAAAAAGGTTGTAGAATTTGTTCAAGAGCTGGAGCATTTCCATTTTGGAGAAATGTATTTTCACAGGAATGAATCCCAAAATAAAGTAGCAAGTTACTGCAAGGAAGCGGGAATTAATTTTGAATACACTGATTTTTGGGATAAGGACGAGGCAACATTCAGAAGTGCAAAGAACATAACTTCCCTTAAAAAGAGATTTAAATAGAAAATAACTACTATGGGTGGAAAGGGAAAAAATTCATAGAAGACTAAGACATTAGAAGAAGAAGAGGCCAAAAAGAGAGAAGAAGATGCTAGAAGGATAGCACAGGAAGCAGAGAGCTGGCTGAAGAATGAAGAAGAAGAAAAAAAGTGAGCTGTAGAGGAAGCAGCAAGAAAGGAAGAGGAGGAGAGAAAAAGAAACGAAGAAGTTGAAATCAAGAAAAAGTAGGAAGAAAGTGAAAGTTTGAGATTAACAGGATCTCAAAAGGACCAACAAACTACTAAGCAGGTAGATACACAGGGAGGACAAGATCACACAGATCAAGGACATGGACAATCTAATCCTAATCCCTCGGAGCCTACTGCATCTTCTGGCAGTGCACTGGGACAAGCTTCATTTTCTAGAATAAATTCAATCCCTTTCAGGACTATAGAAGGGGAGGAGGTTCCTGACTTCAGTACTATTTTCTACTATAAGGAGAAGAAAAGGATTGTAAAAAGAACTAAGAAAAAGGTTGAAACTGGAGGACAGTAGGGAAAGATGATAAGAGATAAAACTTTAGTGCATGGAACAGATACAGATCCAATATTGATAGCAAAAGCTAGGGTGGCATTAACCCAAGCAACTAAAGATAACATAGACAGGCTTATGAGGAACCTATAGCAGTCAAGAAAAAATGCAGCACAATTGAAAGAAACTTTGAAGAAGGAAAGAGATGAAGGTCAAAAGATAAAAAGGAAATAGGAAGACATGATGAATGAAGTTAAGACTTAACGAACGGAATTCCAAACTCTGGAGGCTAATAAGAATGCTTTAGATATATCTACAGAGAAAATGGAAAAGAATGCTCAAGATAGCTTAGCTGAATTGCAAAAGCTACAGCTAGAGCATCAAATGTTGAAAACTGAGAGAGATGATCTTCAGGTATCCTATGAAAATCTAAGTGCAGAGAAGGATAGGTTGCAAATCAAGGTTGCTAAGTTAGAAATAGAGAAGGCTACCACAAAGGAAAGAGAGAAGCAATATCAAATGCAGGTGGTGGCCTTAGAAGAACAAAATACTTCATTGATAGCATCACTGAAAGATGCTATGGAATAGAAGACAGACTTCCAGCCTTTGAAAGAACATGTTCTAACTCAAATAAGGAAGATCCACCAATTACAGATATGCATTGAGGAAGAAAGGCGTAAAATTTTACAAATAGACACCAGATTAGAGGAAATTTTGGACACTACTTCATATTTTTTGGATAGATCTCAAGATATTTTGGAGATTCTAATGGGAAGAATGGTATGGGCAGAAACAAATAAGGAATATCCTACGGAGTTACCAGTTAAGGATCAGTAGAGTTTAAAACAAGAGTACAATTTATTAGAATTTGCAATTAATGTGGTGAAATAATTCAAGAAAACTGTGAAGAAAACAAAGGGAGCATGTGCCGAATACTGCAAGAGAGTGCTTGCTACAGACAATAGATGCCAGATTTCTACAAAGAAAAGAATGGACACAATACTAGAACATGAATTTTTTATGGAACATCTACAGAACAGATATCAGGAAGATGAGAAAGAGATCCAACAGGTCAAGGACCTAGATGAACGGATTTTAAAGAATGCAATGGCACATGCATCTATAAGTATACATCTACTAGAAGATCACCTATGCCTAAGTCTTGCAAGGATAGAAGGGGTAAAGAACCAGGTTGCTAAATATGATATTAATATGCGATTTCTTAAGCCTTCTGGATTTGAAGGCATAGCAGCAGAGGCCCATGCATGGAAGAAGCTCATCAATGACCAAGCTGACCCCTCTTCATAAAGTGTTATGAAAATTTTGATTTAAAATGTAATATATTGTATTAATTATGTGCACATGCTACGAGAAAAAAAAATTGGACATGAAAGGTTGGGGAAGCTCAAAATTCATTGAGGGGCAGCCCTAAGGTTTTTGTTTTTTTATAAATATAGGAGAGTTTAGATGTAGAAGGGACTTTTTTCCCAAACCGTTTTTGAGAGCGTATTGTAAGAAGAACTCTTTACCTTTACAATAAAGAGTTACATGTTTTTGCTGGAGAAAGTTTTGTGGAACGTTTCAAATGTTTTGCTATGGACCAGTTGAATGTGAACTATTTCATTTTCAGCTTATTTCCACTAACTGTTAGATCATTCTAACTCATTGAATTTCTTTTCATGTTATGAATGTACTCTAGTTTATTCTATGAAATTTCCACTTTGAGTAATGAAGGATGTAATTAACAATAAGCTATCATGTTGATTATATTTCTATTGATGTTCATGTGTTCTGAAACAATTAACAGCTATCTATGATCTTTCCTAATGCATGCACTAAAATACATTACTCACCATTAGTGATAGTTTTTCTCCCTAGGGATAGGATAAGTAGTCTTAGTTAGTTTCTTGTTGTGTGTGATTTATATGCGAGAGAGGTAAGATGATAGGTCAGAACCTACACATCACATTATGACCCTCCTTGTTATCTCTATCATCTGCATAGTTTAGTTAGGCCCTTACACATCATACCTTAAAACAAAAACTAAAATATACATAGTGGATCGGGCTGTAACCAATAG
Organism: Pseudotsuga menziesii; assembly: GCA_001517045.1. Taxonomy (NCBI): domain Eukaryota; kingdom Viridiplantae; phylum Streptophyta; class Pinopsida; order Pinales; family Pinaceae; genus Pseudotsuga; species Pseudotsuga menziesii. The sequence continues at coordinate 118,378 of LPNX011164135.1, read as the reverse complement.
AAAATTTTAATTTGTCACTTGACCTACGGTAGCCCGACCGTAAACCAAACGGATTCCCCATACCAAACAGTAACTGGCTAGTTGGGAACATTTATTGGGGAGAATCCCTAACTATTGTTACCTATGATTTTCTGGGCATCAACACCTCATTAGCATGAATCAAAAGAGAAGAGGGGTTTGAGTAGGGTATAAAATGGGAAAACATCTATACCTTCGAAGTGTGATAAACAACACCTTTTGCAATGAATTTACCATTCGAGATCTCTGTGATCTCAACATCATCAGGGGAGAAGATGACCTTCTTTGGAGACCCTGTGTGAATCATCTGATACACTAACAAGAGGTTAGAGGCAAGACTCAGAACATACAACACATTATTGAACTTACTATGGTCAAGATCAATCCTTCCTTTCCCCAAACTGTGAATGAGAGAGTCATCTCCCAACACTATTGGTGGACCTTTCGACATGTCAAGAGAGGAGAATGCCTCCTTGGTCGAAACCATATGTCTAGAAGCTCTAGAGTCTATGATGAAGCTAGGTGAGCTTGATGTGCCAAAAACCAAAGCATGTACTCTCTCTTTGTCCTCTAAATTTGATACTCCTTCCCTATTCTTTAAGAAATTAGGAAGGGAGATGTTACTTCTCCAGGATTTGGGTCAACTTGTCAATTTGCTTCTTCATATAGGACCTCTCAGGATGATAGCCCTTACTGCAGTATGTGCACTTGCTCATTTCTCCTTTGTTCTTCTTCTTCTAGAAGTTCTTCTTGGAGCCTTGGGGGTCCTCTTGAGACTTGTTCTTGTCTCTCTTTTGCTCAGGTGGATTCTTAGCTTTCTTCTTACCTTTTGAATCCACCCTCAAATATCCAGCAACCAAAGCTTGGTCTTTGGAAGGTTTGATGGTTCCCATCATCACCAATTTATCTTGTTCTTGTGTGAGGGATTCCATGAAATTTGCAAGCTTAGGAACTTCCAGGCTCAAGCTATCAACTTGGTGGCATGGAAGGTCAAAACAAACACTGAATAGTTAGGGCCAAGCTTCAAGAGTATGTCCAAAACTAGTTGCTCTTCCTTCTTTTCAATTCCACACTGTTTTAGCTACAAAACAAGGGCTTTAAACTTCGAAAAATAGAGTTGCAAGGATTCGAAGCTGTTGGGACTCAAAGAGATCAATTCATTCTCGATTTGATGTCCTCTCATCTCATATATCTTACCAAAAATCTATACAATATTCTCCCACGCTTCATTATGTGATTTCAATCCATCAAGATGGAAGAGGAGGTCTCTTGAAATGCTTAGACACAAAAGACCATAGGCCTCATCCCTCCTGTTGTGCCATTTTATTTTCTCTGTAGTTGCATTGGGCTCTACCTCAGTTTCCATAGTCACCCTGTAGAGACCTTTCGCTCTCAATAGTATCTCCATCTCATCTTTCCATTGAAATAAATTAAATGGAGTAAAGATGATCTTTTGAGATTGATCCATAGCTCAGAAACCGTGCCCTTCAGTCAGCAGAATATGCTCCCAGTCAAGATGTCAAACCTACAATAGAAATATGGAAGGAGAGAAATCAATCTACAAAGGCTCTGATACCATGTGAAAATTGAACCCAAGTGATAGAACAATGACACTTACAAAATTGCTAATCAAACATGCAAAATTACCATCAAAGGAGACTGAAATTGGAGCATAACACTAATCTATATTGAATAAGTGTACAATATCCAACCTTGTGAAGTCATAGGCTGCTACAATATATAATTACATGAGAGATTCGAATGCATAAGGATTCCATTCGAAATAGTCAAAAAGTAGGCTTACTAAATCTAGTCAAATACCCCATAGGTGCATAAAGCAGTTTCCAAATCCACTTAGAGGCTCACAAATTGGAAAATTCAAGTAGGAAAGCTAATAAGGGATGGAAATACAACCCATACATGATTTTTTTAGGAGAAAGGATGGAGGATGATGTGGGCAAAAAACAAGTCTACTACACCTAGTCTTGCTTTCCCTTTTGCCTTATTTCTAAATAAAACAGGTAGCTTTGCAGAAAAAGAAGATATGCACTTTGGAGGATATGGAATAAATAAAACATTCTAAATATGGTTTCCATGAGGTTTCCCAAGTGATCCATGACTCAATTTTAGCAAGTTTGACTTATATGACATGTAGAAGACAACTTGCATAGAGTGGAATATAGGAAACTAGGCAAATAAGACAAAAATGAATTAATTAATGTCTAAGGTAGGTAACTATGGGTTGATTATTATAAAAATAGATTCATATTTATAACACAAATAGATCCAATGGATAACTATTACAACTAGGAACATAAGGATTGCCTATGTAAGCTTACAAGTTCAAGGGTTGTATTACAACTAGAGAAAAGTTTGGAAAAGAACACCAGCACCCTCTATTAAGAGAAAAATATTGAGTAAACAAAATTAAACAAAAATGGGTCCTAACAATGACGCCTACTAAGGTACCCATGTTCAAATTCTCATAAATTTGAGAAAAGATCAAACTCAAATGGAAAGAAAAAAGAAACTCCCCAATAGAAAGAAAACAACATAAAAATATATGAAGGAAGGAGGACTCAATATGACCCACCCAATGACAACTTCCTTCACCCCAAGATTTGATTGCAACTATAGAAAACATGGTGATGCTAAATGTTAGTGAAGTTTTCGACAACTTCCTCTTTGATAGGAAAATAATCCAAGTAGAGTTCACCATCTTGGATGATCCGTCGAATGAAGTGCATGTGAATATATGTTTTTTTGACCTCTGATTCTCCACTCTTTTTAAATAAATGTGTATGGAAATTTAAGTATCATACCAAATATTTGAGGATGATATCATTGAATCCCAAATTATGTCATCATCTATTGAAGCCAAAATACCTCTCGACTATAAATAACTACAAAATGATACTCAACTTCTATAGAAGATAATGAAATAATTGATTTCTTCTTACAAATCCAAGAAATAATAATAGATACAAGTTGATATACACAACTAGATGTATAATTCCAACATCAATCAAACTAGCCTAATTGGAAACAGTGAAACCCAAAAGTTATGAATCAGTTGAGGTATATTGGATACAAAAAAAAATTATCACCCCTAATGTAACTTGGAATACACCTCGCTTCCTTCTAGTGAATCTCTTAAGGATCTTGCGAGAACCAAGAGACAATCCCAACTAGAAAGTAAATGCTAGGTCATGTATGCGTCAAATACAACAGATTTCCAACTAGTTCTCTATATATAAAAGGATTAACACATGGTCCAGTTCATGTGGTTGATATTTGAATGCCTGATAGAAATGGAGTGTGAACAAGATTTCAATCAACCATGCCAAAATGTTAAAGTAAATCACAAGCATACTTCTCTTGAAAAATGGAAATGCATATTGAAGATTGAAGGGTCTACATACCAAGAAAATAAATTAAATGACTAAGGCCTATCATACCACATTGTTCCATCAATTCCTAGTGTACACTCTAATTCATGGATGAATAAATTCCAGTGAGAAGTAAATCATCCACGTATAGAACCAAAATCAAGAGCTCAACACCCTACATCTTAGTGTAAACTGTAGGATTATATGGAAATGATTAAAACCTAAAACAATAATAAGTATATTTGCATTCTCATACTAAGCTTGGGGATATTGTTTTAGATCATATAGTGAATAATAGAGCCTACAAACAAGTGAAGGATCCTATAGAAAACTAGGAGGCTTCTCCACAAACAATTCGTTGTGCAAATGCCCATTTAGAAATGTGTTCTTCATATCCATCTGATAGACCAACCTGCCTTACGAGAGAGAAAGAGAAAACACCAAGTGTATGGAATCCATATTGGAAATAGTTGAAAAGGTCTTGGAATGATCAATTCCTTCCACCTATGAAAATCCGTTGGCCACAACTTATTCCTAATTCTTGTCGACATATATGTTTGTTGCATATTTGGATTTATAGACTGTAAAATACAAAATAGAATAATATGTAAATACAATAATAAATTAGATTAAGTAATTAATTAATATTATATATGAAAAATGCAACAACGACATGAGNTATATATATATATATATATATTATCTATTATGATAATCATGTAAGGTGTTACCTTACAAGTGGTAGATCTTTCTCGCACTCGACACTTGCACTCGTTCCTCAAGGAAATTTCTCACTCTGTTGCACTTGTTTCTCTCGCAACTTCCACTCTCATAATAAACCCTAAATTTAATCAAATTAAATAATATTTATAATACTATATTAATGTTTTAATTTTATTAAAATTTAAAATTATTATTATTATTCATTCATTCAAAGACATCCATCCCAGTCGTGCACTCTTCCCACATCCTCTATTGTGCATTCTTCATTCTCCATTAAACCCTTCCTACATAACACACTCCCCATCCCTTCCTCCCAAAACCTGCGCATTGTGATCCTCTCCAATCTCCCATCCACTCTTTTGCTCCTCTTTTCACCATTTTCAAGAATTTCGTTGAAGAAGAAGTATTTTGTTCCAAATAAAATATGAAACAAGACAAGAAATTCTACGATTTCCACCATTCAACACGTTGTCAAACATATTTAGAGGAAAAAGATTGCAATTAGCGGTATCAATCTATTCCACGAATTAAGGTTACAAATAATTTAAAAAAAAGGAGAAATAAGTATCAAGAAACTCTGTAGCAACCACCAGTTATATTCAAGGAGATTCAGAGCATAGGTATCAATATAGGAAGGTGGACTAGAAATCGAATCGTACTCTTCTTCTATCGATTTCTATCACAAAAATCAAACAAACAAACAAAAATCGGTTGGAGAAAACCATCATTTCCCATAATAAGTTGTAGGCTTGCCCCCATTTTCCACAAGTAGACACCGCCAATTACTGATCCATGGTATTTTTGTATAACGTCATCCTGGATATATTTAAAACAAAGGTCTTGGAATGATCAATTCCTTCAACCTATGAAAATCCTTTGGCCACAAGTTATTCCTAATGCTTGTCGACATATATGTTTGTTGCATATTTGGATTTATAGATTGTAAAATACAAAATAGAATAATTTGTAAATACAATAATAAATTAGATTAAGTAATTAATTAATATTATATATGCAAAATGNATATATATTATCTATTATGATAATCATGTAAGGTGTTACCTTACAAGTGGTAGATCTTTCTCGCACTCGGCCCTTGCACTCATTCCTCAAGGAAATTTCTCACTCTGTTGCACTTGTTTCTCTCACAACTTCCACTCTCATCATAAACCCTAAATTTAATCAAATTCAATAATATTTATAATATTATATTAATGTTTGAATTTTATTAAAATTTAAAATTATTATTATTCATTCATTCATTCAAAGACAGCCATCCCAATCGTGCAAGCTTCCCACATCGTTTATTGTGCATTCTTCATTATCCATTAAACCCTTCCTACACAACACACTCCCCATCCCTTCCTCCCAAAACTTGTGCATTGTGATCCTCTCTAATCTCTCATCCACTCTTTTGCTCCTGTTTTCACCATTTTCAAGAATTTTATTGAAGAAGAAGTATTTTGTTCCAAATAAAACCTGAAACAAGCCAAGAAATGCTACGATTTCCACCATTCAACACATTGTCAAACATATTTAGAGGAAAAAAATTGCAATTAGCGGTATCAATCTATTCCACGAATTAAGGTTACAAATAATTAAAAAAGAGGAGAAATAAGTATCAAGAAACTTTGTAGCAACCACCATTTCTATCAAGGAGATTTAGAGCATAGGTATCAATATCGGAAGGTGGACTAGAAATCAAATCATACTCTTCTTCTATCGATTTCTATCACAAAAATAAAACAAACAAACAAAAATCGGTTGGAGAAAACCATCATTTCCATAATAAGTTGCATGCTTGCCCCCATTTTCCACAAGTGGACACCGCCAATTACTGATCCATGGTATTTTTGTTTAGCGTCATCCTAGATATATTTAAAACAACGCCGAAATATTAAAAAAATGGATCCACCACCATCGTTGTTGGCATATTGGACTAGGAATAGAAGAGGGCGCCACCATAAATCGTAGGATAAATACCTCTCACACAGGAATACTAGCCACCATCACTGTTGTTGGACTAGATAATAGACGCCTCACTCCATAATTACTCCCTTGAATTCCATTCCACTCTAGCGATCCTCCTACATTCCTTCACACCCCAACTCTTCTCTACTCTCACCCTCATTTCCATGATCCACTCCATTGCACACTCTTCCTCCACACCTGTGACCCCCTCATCCATAGTCTACATGCCCCCCTCTTCCATCTACTAGAACCACACTGTATCCCCAAGCAGCACTCACCCTTCCACACCAATCCACGTCCACACCCCCATACCCCATTGCATTCCTTCCCCACACCTGCCATGCTCTCCCTATACTCCTTTTTCCTCCTCCATTCCACTTACGGTAGGGTTTCAAACCCTAAAGTCTACCATTTCAATATATATATATATAACTTTTTCAGGAAAAAACTATGTATTAAACAATATATATAGTTTACAATAATAATAATAATAATAATCATCATCAACATCATAATAATAATTAATATTTATTATTATTCAATTTTTTTTAATTCTCAAGACTTCGAAGATATAAATATTGTCATCATGGGATACATTTTTTGAAGGAATCAAGAAAGTAAACAAAAAGTGGGAAAAATATGAAGAAGGTTTTAAAATTCTGAAGAAAATGATAAAAAATCATTTGAAGCATGAATGTGAAACAAAAAATGAAAATGAAATTACACAAGAAATCAACCAAGAAGAAACGAGTGACACAGTTGGAATCAAGGATGAACTCGTAGAAAGATCTGACCCTGAAGAATTTATTGCTCAAACCAAGACAATGTTGAGAGAAAATGATGAAAAAACCTATGAAGAAGAAGCGGCTACGACATCTCACTTCTCAATTGCGGAAAAGTAGGAAACTGCTATGGAACCTACAATAGTAGAAGTGGTTACTGTCTCCAAAATTTCAAGAAAGGGAAAGCTGGAAAATGCATTTTCACTCCCAATAGAAGAAGTGATTGCGACTCCCAAGTTCCTAAGTAAAGAGAAACACGACATGACCACAACTCCTAAATATTCAAGTAGGGAAGAGTTCAAAGTCTCTACTTCAACCAAAAAAGAAGGGAGGCCATGATGACCACCTCCTTATATTCCTCCTCACAAAAGATGCATTCCAACAGACTCTGGGAGGGATAACAAAATAAACCCCAACTACAAACCTTAAAATATGATACTCAGTCAAAAATATGTACGTCTACCAGAATTTTGCTACGACTTCTTACAATGTAGGGAAGGAACATTAATATGCCAACTAGAAAATCTATATAATTGTCTAGTAAAACTACAGAACAAGGACTTGTTAAGGAAGGTGATAACAAAAACGATGAAATAGAAGAGGTAGAAGACACAGATATGAAAGATCAAGATGATATTGAAAATCACAATGTCAATATCAATTGTAAAGAAAATGGCGATGACGTAGACTGTAATAATAAAACACAAAATACGGTTAAAAATGAAGCCATTGCTAACAACAATTATAAAAAATTTTAATTCATAGAAGAATGCAATGGTGAAAATAAAAGCGTCTGGAATGACCTTAATCAAGATAACGTAGAAGAACGAAACCTAGAAGATGTTGCGACAAATGAAGAGATGAACGACCAGTGGTCATAACTCAAGATTTTTTAGAATCTCAATATTGAAAGTTTTTGGGCCAGGAACAACTAAAGACAAACTCATCAGATAAGTAAGTAAGTACATTATTAGTAGTCGCCGCTACATATAATAAAACCATATCAAAGCATGCAAAAATATCAGAAATCTATGTCAAATTAGAAGAATAAAAGAACACCATCATATTAGAAGCTCAGAAGAATACTCCATATATTTTTTATTCATTTATCTACATAATCACATGCATGAAAATATTTGAATGGAAATGCGACCAATTATTTCAAGAACTGCTAAACCTTGGCACCGTTATTTGTGGCAAAAATTCTAGTTGCAGCACGCTCATAGAAGGTTCATGGACAAATATTTTCATAAAAAGATGACTTGTAACATGCCAAATAGAATAATATGTAAATAAAATAATAAATTATATTAAGTAATTAATTAATTAATTAATATTATATATGCTAAA